>CM060962.1:164695898-164800898 GCA_030765045.1 Tenodera sinensis
GTAAGTAAGTAAGTAAGTAAGTAAGTAAGTAAGTAAGTAAGTAAGTAAGTAAGTAAGTAAGTAAGTAAGTAAGTAAGTAAGTAAGTAAGTAAGTAAGTAAGTAAGTAAGTAAGTAAGTAAGTAAGTAAGTAAGTAAGTAAGTAAGTAAGTAAGTAAGTAAGTAAGTAAGTAAGTAAGTAAGTAAGTAAGTAAGTAAGTAAGTAAGTAAGTAAGTAAGTAAGTAAGTAAGTAAGTAAGTAAGTAAGTAAGTAAGTAAGTAAGTAAGTAAGTAAGTAAGTAAGTAAGTAAGTAAGTAAGTAAGTAAGTAAGTAAGTAAGTAAGTAAGTAAGTAAGTAAGTAAGTAAGTAAGTAAGTAAGTAAGTAAGTAAGTAAGTAAGTAAGTAAGTAAGTAAGTAAGTAAGTAAGTAAGTAAGTAAGTAAGTAAGTAAGTAAGTAAGTAAGTAAGTAAGTAAGTAAGTAAGTAAGTAAGTAAGTAAGTAAGTAAGTAAGTAAGTAAGTAAGTAAGTAAGTAAGTAAGTAAGTAAGTAAGTAAGTAAGTAAGTAAGTAAGTAAGTAAGTAAGTAAGTAAGTAAGTAAGTAAGTAAGTAAGTAAGTAAGTAAGTAAGTAAGTAAGTAAGTAAGTAAGTAAGTAAGTAAGTAAGTAAGTAAGTAAGTAAGTAAGTAAGTAAGTAAGTAAGTAAGTAAGTAAGTAAGTAAGTAAGTAAGTAAGTAAGTAAGTAAGTAAGTAAGTAAGTAAGTAAGTAAGTAAGTAAGTAAGTAAGTAAGTAAGTAAGTAAGTAAGTAAGTAAGTAAGTAAGTAAGTAAGTAAGTAAGTAAGTAAGTAAGTAAGTAAGTAAGTAAGTAAGTAAGTAAGTAAGTAAGTAAGTAAGTAAGTAAGTAAGTAAGTAAGTAAGTAAGTAAGTAAGTAAGTAAGTAAGTAAGTAAGTAAGTAAGTAAGTAAGTAAGTAAGTAAGTAAGTAAGTAAGTAAGTAAGTAAGTAAGTAAGTAAGTAAGTAAGTAAGTAAGTAAGTAAGTAAGTAAGTAAGTAAGTAAGTAAGTAAGTAAGTAAGTAAGTAAGTAAGTAAGTAAGTAAGTAAGTAAGTAAGTAAGTAAGTAAGTAAGTAAGTAAGTAAGTAAGTAAGTAAGTAAGTAAGTAAGTAAGTAAGTAAGTAAGTAAGTAAGTAAGTAAGTAAGTAAGTAAGTAAGTAAGTAAGTAAGTAAGTAAGTAAGTAAGTAAGTAAGTAAGTAAGTAAGTAAGTAAGTAAGTAAGTAAGTAAGTAAGTAAGTAAGTAAGTAAGTAAGTAAGTAAGTAAGTAAGTAAGTAAGTAAGTAAGTAAGTAAGTAAGTAAGTAAGTAAGTAAGTAAGTAAGTAAGTAAGTAAGTAAGTAAGTAAGTAAGTAAGTAAGTAAGTAAGTAAGTAAGTAAGTAAGTAAGTAAGTAAGTAAGTAAGTAAGTAAGTAAGTAAGTAAGTAAGTAAGTAAGTAAGTAAGTAAGTAAGTAAGTAAGTAAGTAAGTAAGTAAGTAAGTAAGTAAGTAAGTAAGTAAGTAAGTAAGTAAGTAAGTAAGTAAGTAAGTAAGTAAGTAAGTAAGTAAGTAAGTAAGTAAGTAAGTAAGTAAGTAAGTAAGTAAGTAAGTAAGTAAGTAAGTAAGTAAGTAAGTAAGTAAGTAAGTAAGTAAGTAAGTAAGTAAGTAAGTAAGTAAGTAAGTAAGTAAGTAAGTAAGTAAGTAAGTAAGTAAGTAAGTAAGTAAGTAAGTAAGTAAGTAAGTAAGTAAGTAAGTAAGTAAGTAAGTAAGTAAGTAAGTAAGTAAGTAAGTAAGTAAGTAAGTAAGTAAGTAAGTAAGTAAGTAAGTAAGTAAGTAAGTAAGTAAGTAAGTAAGTAAGTAAGTAAGTAAGTAAGTAAGTAAGTAAGTAAGTAAGTAAGTAAGTAAGTAAGTAAGTAAGTAAGTAAGTAAGTAAGTAAGTAAGTAAGTAAGTAAGTAAGTAAGTAAGTAAGTAAGTAAGTAAGTAAGTAAGTAAGTAAGTAAGTAAGTAAGTAAGTAAGTAAGTAAGTAAGTAAGTAAGTAAGTAAGTAAGTAAGTAAGTAAGTAAGTAAGTAAGTAAGTAAGTAAGTAAGTAAGTAAGTAAGTAAGTAAGTAAGTAAGTAAGTAAGTAAGTAAGTAAGTAAGTAAGTAAGTAAGTAAGTAAGTAAGTAAGTAAGTAAGTAAGTAAGTAAGTAAGTAAGTAAGTAAGTAAGTAAGTAAGTAAGTAAGTAAGTAAGTAAGTAAGTAAGTAAGTAAGTAAGTAAGTAAGTAAGTAAGTAAGTAAGTAAGTAAGTAAGTAAGTAAGTAAGTAAGTAAGTAAGTAAGTAAGTAAGTAAGTAAGTAAGTAAGTAAGTAAGTAAGTAAGTAAGTAAGTAAGTAAGTAAGTAAGTAAGTAAGTAAGTAAGTAAGTAAGTAAGTAAGTAAGTAAGTAAGTAAGTAAGTAAGTAAGTAAGTAAGTAAGTAAGTAAGTAAGTAAGTAAGTAAGTAAGTAAGTAAGTAAGTAAGTAAGTAAGTAAGTAAGTAAGTAAGTAAGTAAGTAAGTAAGTAAGTAAGTAAGTAAGTAAGTAAGTAAGTAAGTAAGTAAGTAAGTAAGTAAGTAAGTAAGTAAGTAAGTAAGTAAGTAAGTAAGTAAGTAAGTAAGTAAGTAAGTAAGTAAGTAAGTAAGTAAGTAAGTAAGTAAGTAAGTAAGTAAGTAAGTAAGTAAGTAAGTAAGTAAGTAAGTAAGTAAGTAAGTAAGTAAGTAAGTAAGTAAGTAAGTAAGTAAGTAAGTAAGTAAGTAAGTAAGTAAGTAAGTAAGTAAGTAAGTAAGTAAGTAAGTAAGTAAGTAAGTAAGTAAGTAAGTAAGTAAGTAAGTAAGTAAGTAAATAAATAAATAAATAAATAAATAAATAAATAAATAAATAAATAAATAAATAAATAAATAAATAAATAAATAAATAAATTAATTAATTAATTAATTAATTAATTAATTAATTAAAAGGTTAGTAAGAGATGTAGCTTTACTATCAATACATTATTTCAGTTGAAGTAGTGTAAAAACTGTAATTTAGAAATTATTATAAATAAACGAATAGTACAAATTATTATTTATTTATGCCTCTTGAATAGTACAAATGTTATTGCTTCTATATGAAGGTTCTATTTGCTCTTTACCCATTGTGGACCCCAAATGTTTTCAGTAGCCCCACAATATTCATGAGCCCAACGGTAACACACGGTGCATTGTACTCACTGTTCACCAGGCGCATCAGCTGAAAACATACTGCCGCAAAAGAAGCACTCTGCTGTCTTCATCAAACGTGAGTCTTTTGGCTAAATTGTTTCTTCGTTCTTCACTCTCTCTCTCTCTCTCTCTCTCTCTCTCTCTCTCTCTCTCTCTATCCTCTTATTTCTCTGTCTCTATCCTTTTCTCTTAACTTTCTTCCACTTTCTAGCAAAAGATATGTTTGACCCAAGAGTCTTCTTTCTATTTATATCTATATATTTCTAAAGGCTTGCCACATTAGCTGCCATTTTTCTTTCTTATTTATTTTCTACACTACAGATTTATATTAAGAAATGGAAGTATCGCATTCCACTCAAAAATTCAATTCCGAAATTTCATCGGAAAAGCTATTTTGGAACTCCCTGAACCACCCCCAAAAATTATTTTTATACAAATAACTCTGTGTGTGTGTGTGTGTGTGTGTGTGTGTGTGTGTGTGTGTGTGTGTGTGCGCGTGTGTGTGAACAGCATAACTCAAAAACAAAATTTCGTTAAATGCCAAATTTTATGTTAAAGTTTAGCGTCTTCCAGGGCCGCGACACGAAGATTTTCAAGAAAATTCCCCCATCCCAAATTACCCTTTACATGGAAAAGATATCCCTAATTTGATTTTCTCATATATCATTCTAACGATTTTGAATAAAACCCAGATTTTCAAAACAATTCCATGAGAAATAAAAGGACATCTGCATTAGCTGGGAATAGCCTGTGAAGTTCTCTTTATCCTGAATAATCCTTTATAACTGGTAAGTCGTAAAGCATAGACAATCTTATAGCACAATACCTCGTAAAGAACAAAATTTATATAATTTTTTATATTAACCACTTCCAAGATATTCTTTTTCAGTGGTTTGAATTATCAAACGCTTTAGCTTTTCTGAACTGGAAATCACTATTCAACCTTTTTTCATAGTCATGCAAGAAGAACATGATTCCAAAACCATTACATAACAACACTGGATCCTGCAACTAAATATGTATTATAAATGTGAAGTGAAAGTTTTTGTAAACTAACAAGAAGTAAGTAGAGTAGCAAATCTTTGCAATAATAGTTTGGAGTAGAGTGAGTAGAGAAAATCACATGAATCATCAGATCAGTTTTTCCCAGACGAGGTACTCATACTACAGAATGGAAGAGATGGAGTGAAATGATAAGGTGATGCCATTAGCTCATAAGAGATGTTGGATTCGGTGTAAGTTTAAGAGTCAGTGATTGTATAATAATAATGATGATGACGACGACGACGACGACGACGACGATGATGATGATGATGATGATGATGATGATGATGATGATGATGATGATGATAAGAAAAGTAATACAAATACAAATAATAATATTCATAGTTTCTAGACTACCTATATCCATAGTAAGCAATAAGTGTTCATCCTTTTAGGTATTACTTATTGCTTTAGTGCATTTTAATTATGTTTCCGCTTTACATTTGCGCACACGTTTTTAAAAGCTAGATATGTGAATTTGTTCTTAAGTTCGTACACTGTATATAACGCAACGTATTCTATCCATCCATCGCGATTGTCTGACTGCGTTGGGGGGGGGGGGGGGTGGCGGGTCACCATTATGGATGTAGCTTTTGTGTACTTTCTTTGTAATTTACATATACTCCTTAGTAGGTAGCTTTAAGGTTATATGTATATATAATATGGCTTTCTGATTACACTTTGTTCATTTCGTTTTTGTTAATACTAGAGAAATGAGGTAACAGAAAATAACATTTGTGCAGCTAACATCTTACACTTTTTATAAATACTAACATTTTTAGGCTCTATCTCCATTAAATAATTACGTAGACCTCCGCGGTTTTTATCCATTACTTCTTTCTTGATTGCGGTATCCCTGTTGGCTTTTTTAAGAAGTTAAAAAATTAAGAATTAAAAATTATGCCGACGTCTCGCCGCAAACTAAGTTCGGCTTCTTCAATGGGCGGCCTCACTATTCTTTGAAGCAAATTGTCACAAATTGCTAACATTTTTAAATTGTCAAAGTCAATGAGGTCGCCGTTGTTTTCTGCATGTTCCGCAATGGCAGATTTTTCTGGTTGAGAGAGTTTCATATACCTAACTTACATGTTCTTTTTTTCTTGTATTGACAGACAATTGACAATTTCTCTCAAAGAATAGTGAGGGAAAGCATAGAACTATTTATAGAAAAGAGCCGTCTGAACCGTGACACGGGCAAACCACTCAACACGATATGGAAGACCCTATTAGCAGGACGACTTCCTATTGGAAGAGAAGGAACCAATAGAATTGCGAGTAGGACGGGACAGGAAGGCCAGTTGGAGGAGGCATGACTTATTGGTTGAGGTTTGCAGTCGCCCATTGAAGAAGCCGGACATAGTTTGCGGGGAAACGTCGGCATAATTTTTAATTTATTTAATTTCTTAAAAAAAGCCAACAGGACGCGGCCCATACTGGAAACCAAGAAAGAAGTGATCTATTTCCATTACTCTGAGGGAAAATTGTACTTAAATACATGATTTAAACTGCTTAAGTAAGAATGACGATGTTTCCTTAAATCTGGTTAATTCTTGTCAAACCAGCAAGGATAATAAACAATTTTAAAAATCTTATATATTTCAATCGCATGAGTTTCTCTGCTCACCCCTATACAAAATCTTGGAAAAGTTTGTTCTTATGTCGACTTATTGTTTACCGAGATAATTTTCAATTTTCAATACCCATTTAGTTGTAGGTATAAGAAGAGTGCAATAGCCTATAACGATACTCAAAAGTTTTAAAAGCCCGATTGCTGTATGATGACTTTAAAATTGCACGCTTTTGCATGACCATGGGAAAAGACATATACCAATTAGCCGCTTTTCAAAGATAAAATATTTGAAAATTCAGACCAATAACAAAAAATATCTTGGAAATGGTTAACGCCGCAAGGAAGTATATTTTACATAAACTGTGTACTTTAACAAGATCTGCCCTTTTTGTGTACTAAGATTTTGTCTATCGCGTACGGTTTACAAATTATACAAAATTTATTCAGAATAAAGAAGATTTCATAAGTGATTCGCAGAAAATTCAAAATATTCATTTTACTTGTCGTGCAAACATCTTGAACATGTGGTGTTTTAATCAGAATCGTTTTAGCCATTTATCAGGACATAAAACTAACGAACATTTTCCGAATAGAGGATAGTTTGGATACTTCGCGTTGTATCCTTGTAGGATGGTGAACTGAAATAGCATTTGATATTTAACTTACTCTTCATTTTTGGCACATGTACACACCCACCCACCACCCCCTCCCAACACACACACACACACACACACACACACACACACACACACACACACACACACACACACACTCACAGACACAGCTTCAAGACATGTGATGTGCTGTGATGTGATGTGTGTAGGAACGGAGGGGGGAGGGGGTCACCTTTACCCAGCAAGACCCCGACATGTATCTAGTGCGGGCTTCCAGCCCCCATGGGGAAGGGATGAGGTGAAATGAGACCATAGATTTGTCAGAGAACGTAGCCAGCGAAGCTCAGAGACGCGCAGATGCCCCTAATAATTGATACCTGATGCCAAACCGAAGTGTTTCCTCTACCCAGGGAGAGGGCGAAGAAGTGACCCCCGCGGCCGGGCAGCAATCTGCAGGAGGCGCCAGGGAAGTAGGGTTTCCAGAACGTAAGCATCTGTGCCATTTATCTACATCCGCCGGAACGTACCGCGCTACTAACCAAAACTGAACGATGACAAGGGAGGAAAATGAGAAACGAAGGGAAAGGAATCCGTGGAGAAGACAATTCACCGCAGCATTCGCCTAGTGACAAGGGGAAATGACGGAAAAACCCAAGTCAGAGTGGTCAGTTGGCGGGGATCGAACCCGGGATCTCACGAATGCAAGTCGCACACGTTATCGCGGCCCCACCCCGCTCAATACATGTATTTCCGTTGAAATATCGATTTTTGTGTGGAATCCTACTAGGTGTTTGGTGGAGAAAAAATATAAATTGTGTTAAAATATCTAGTACTTTCTCAATCTCGGAATTTTCACTTCTAATTTTAAAACGCTCAGTGCTCATTCTTTCATTTCAAAATCCTAGTGGTTATTTTATGTGGCCTCTGAAGCATTTCTCTGAAGATATTTGCCATGCTTAGCACACCTTCGTAATATGGATAGTTGGTAGAACTTGTGCAAAGTGGTAATGCGTAGAAAGTGTTCTACGGCTGTTGTACATAAAGTGTATTCATTTCAGTGGTCATAATATTTCCGAAAAATGGCACGGTTAAAGCATTAAATGAAGATGAGCACTCTGCACACAATGTTCATGCCAAGGTCAAATTAAACGTAGGTATAGATTGGATCGCTAGCAGGCAATAACCGAAGCGGGAACGAGGAAGCGTGTGATTTATTTGGAGCTGCAAATCGACGGAGATAATAGGAAACTTCACATGCACTTCACGAAAATGCCATTGCTCTTATCGATGGCTGAGGTCGAATCTCCACATGAGCACAGAGCCGAGACAAAACGTGATGCCCCTGTTGGAGCGTATTCTTCACGCTCCCCGCAGATACAAGAGCACGCGGCATTCCATCAAGGTCATTGCGACCACATGAATTCAACGAGAAAAACGTAAAAGGTGTCCATTGTGAAGAAGAGGAGAAGAAAAAGAAAAGCTGTGACATTGTCCCGTGTGCGCTCTTTGCGCGAGTTTGCATGCCTCGCTGCTTCTTCTTAGACGCCGACAAAGGCACGCAAAGTGCGAGTTCTCTTGCAGATTTATAACAGTCTAAATCTGTATCAATCATTACAGCATGTAACATTCCAACACTTACAATAAAATTAGAACAAGTTCAGCCCACTGATATGATTCTCTTTTCTCCTCTTGCTTGTCTCTTCTACCTATCTTTCCATACGGTTCCTTTTGGCCTAAACTATTCGGCCAATTTTCAAATAAGGGTTCAATTTGTAGTTCGCATAATCTTGTTGTGAATATCTGAGTACAGTTTATTTAACATGATGTTATCTTAGGTTTATTTGAATGGGAGTGCAGTGCAATTTCGGTTCCACATTCTAACGTATACATAGAAAACGAAACTTGCTTATGTAAATCTAAAGGTTTTATTAGATTATTTCAAAATAATGAAGAATTAGTACAGTAGTATCCCTATAACTCGATAACTCGACATTCCGTGAAACTCGACGACCTTTTTTAGTATATATATATATATATATTGTATTTTTTATCCTTAAACTTGACTGTACTAATTTCTATAATCCACTATGCGGTATAAACAGTATAGGTAAATGTTAGAATTTTAGAGCACGTATCCGGCTTCCGTGCAGTACGTAAACATTATCAACACTGTATTGTCTATTCCAAGTAAGGAAACAGAGACATTACCCCCATCAGCAATTTGCACCATCTGCGCGTGGTAAGCTAAACTTTCAGTTACAGTGCAGCTTCCAAGATCTCCGTCTTACTGTTAGTGTTGTGCTGAGTTGCTGGTGCCAGCGAAACTGCCAAACGAGAAGAAAAGATAAGTTAACATGACAATGGAAATTAAATAGGATGTATTAAAAAGACCAGACAAAGGGAAATATTACTATATAGGGTGTCCCAAAATTAGGCCAACAAAGTTTGGGAGCTGATAGACAGCATTATTTTAAACGCACAGATTTTCTGTCTTTTTATTTGAGTTGCACTTCTATTTTATAATGCATCGCCTTATTTTCAGTTAAAAAAAATGACCTCGAACAATAAAGGCATCGTGAATAACAAGCTTAACATGAGCATTATTTAAAGACAATTGTTGTTGTACTTTATTTGCAACGGAAGTAACATAGCGTTTACTCCCTCTTCATGAATGAAAAATGGGAAGAAAACTAATTTGCTTCGTTTGTTCAGTTACTGTAACTAGAACCCTTAAGGTCAAGAGTAAGTACTCTTGAGCACAAAATCACTATGATTGGTATTTGTTGTTGAACATGCAAGCAAGAAACCTCTAAAGTCGTTTTTCTGCATGTTATGACTCATGACTCAGCACGAGTGAGTAGATGAAGCAAAGAAAATGTGCGTTGGGAGAGGTTAGAGCATGCATGGAAGAAGGTCATCATTTATCACGCTGTACAGCAGGCACGCTTAATAGTGGTACCTATCTGAGAATATCACTTTTCATCTTTGTTTCATTGCTCTTGTATTTGGTAGGTATATCCAACTTAAAGCACCCCCTTCATGAATCTAATAATTTAAGAAAGCTTACAAAAGTTGATGTTACAACTACCATAGTCTATATAGTGTTTTAACGTGCTGTTCTCTATCAACCCTCTTGTGCTAACTTTTCTTAACTCCAGTAATACACCAGCATTACTTGTATTTAAAGATAGTTTCAACAAAATGTTTACAAGGTTGTATCCATCCTCTTCTGTCCTTCGTCTATATCCCATAGATCAATCCATGACCACTTGGTTTCTACCAAAGCTGTGTACACGATTTCAAATATTTAACATCTAAAACTTGAGGTAGTATCAAACATTTTTCATTGAGTCCACTGCCGCTCTTATCTCTTGCAAGTGCAAACTGTATGTGCATGTGCTTGTCCCATTCATCTGTACCACTTAATTTATGTACTAGATATACCAGGTGAGACAGCCACCTTTTTTTTTTTTTTTTTTTTTTTTTTTTTTTTTTTTTTTTTTTAAAAGTAGATCACCCATCAAACAGTATATGCACTTCAGTCAAATTTTACCTTTACTAAAACGTACTGCTTGGTGTTTTTAGACAGAAGAATGCGCACAATTTAGAGGAACCGCGGTTTAAGGAACAGAACGTCATTCTCGCTAAGTACACCTCAGAAACATGCCGCTCGTTTACTGAGAGCAACTTCCGGTTTTCCAGCCAATTTTACAAACTGTTTATTAGAGTGTACACAGCACCGCAATTCAATAAACGCCTCTGATAAACTGGACCTATCATATGAGTACACTAACATCAAATAAAAACAAAATGGCGGATTCTTGTTCCTAGAGCCTGGGTTGGTTTCAAGAAATTAGGCTACGCGCCTTATCCACCATGGATCCGTACAGTCAAAACGCACATGTTATTAAATAATGGTTTATTTAAATTGTAGCATAAACTACGTCTCGTACATCTCAATAACATGCACAATAGCTTTTACCATTTAAGTAACAATATCAAAACTCCCAGCAAAGGGTTAAATCAGTCTTAAAAGGCTAAATTAGGCACCAAAAGTCACGAGGTAGCAATGGCATAGCGCCTGGCTTACAGGTTCTACCGCAGAACTCGGAGTGTGCTGTCAGTCAAGCGTCTAAATAGCTGGACAGAATTGTGACTGTGTCCTGTGCGCTAACCTCAGGGACTCGGGTTCCCCTCTCGACGTTGTACAATGTTCTTTCTGCTCATCAGAACTTGGAAACCGAATTCACAATAATCTAATTTTGAAGTCCCTAACATTTAGGACATTATAATTTAAATTGTTGTTGGTTGTCTCCATTTTGTAATAGAATAGGTTTGACTTCAGCACCATTGGACTGGCATAATGCAGTGTGTTATTATCAACGCCGACTTCCTCCATTCTCCACGTGTATGCTGTCACACGATATTTTGTGACTTCACGATATATTCGACAGGCGAACACATTGATATATTTTCGATCCACGGAGAAGCAAGAGGCAAGCACAAGCACCTCAGCATCTACACCAGAAGAAATATCCTCCTCATACACAACAACAATACCATAAAATGGAACTAAAACAATTACGAATTACAACAATAGCACCTTAAACACAATAATGGTTCAACCAATGTAATTAATGAATATTACACGGTAAACAAAATTACTACATGTAGGGTATTCGCACCATCTCTACAGCAGACAGATTATCTCGAATCGTGTGCTCGTTCCAACTGAGCTACCTAGAACCTCAGAAGTAAACATTCCGTTTAACATGTATATGTTGAATACTTGCATATAATCTAGCATAGGGGCTGCTGTTTCATGTTAGAGAATAAAATGCGGATTGCATAAAACTGGAAAATATCGAGCAGCAGACTCACCAGGTATAAATTTACTATTTGTGTTTCATTTCTTTCTATTAGCCATCTTTCACACCTTCTTAATCTACTTTCTCTCTTAAAAACCATTAATTTAGCCCCCAGTCATTTGTGAAATTTATAACTTCTTTAATAGCCATTACTAATTCAATTCCCCATATTAAGCTAACTTTTGAACAATCTACGTGAAGTCTTGGTACTTTCATAGTATTTATCATTGAACAATAAATTTTAAGAATATATCGTGACGCCGCGCTCGGCACACGACAACGGACGTACGGGGCCAAGCTACTTCACACTACATACCAGGCCGGCCAGCAAACGGAGGCTAAAGTCCAGCTTCCTCACACCACTCACGCGAGCGAACACGTGACTAACAACAATGAAGCGCCTACACAAAGTGTTTCCAGAGCCTTAGAGAAAGATCTGGATACGTCATCACCGGCGTGTTTGTAGAAGTCGAGAAAGGTCCATGTGACGTCATCTCTATAAGGATGCAAGGAGACAGAAAAGAGAGAGCTACAGTTACAGACATGAGTCGATCAGTGCGTCAGTGAGTGCGAGACAGCTGTGTGCATGTTTCGTCGTGTGTGAAGAAGATTTGACGAGCGTCGAGTGATTGCATCGTCGGAGTTTGTGTCTGAGAGACAGAGAAAGTGAAAAAGACAGTCATAGGATTGAGTCAAGATTACGAGAAGTAAATATTTGTGAGTTGTAATATTACGAAGTACTGTGGACTGTGTTAACGTCATTAGAAGAGAACTGTGTGTTTGTGCAAAAATTTGTAGAAGAAAATAAACGATAGGAAAGTATTTAGACTGAATTTGTCATTTTGTCACGCTGGTTTCAGGAGTGGAATTAGTCGGATTGGCCATTTGTTACAATACCATATTTTGAAATTCTTGAAATATTTCGAAGTTTACCATGTTCGATGGCTTTTCTTACATTTAGTGTTACATTATCGATATCCTGTGCACCTATAGGCCACTTTTCAGTTTGCTGCTGGAGCTAAGAACTCACACATCTGTTCTCTTCCATTGCTAGCCTGAAATTACTTGTTTCAAAGTTTGTTCCGTATCATGTAAACCTATGTTAAAATTGTGCACATAAATATTTTTCTGTGTAAAGCTTACGCTGAAAGAGGCATCATTGTATGAATTCCTGATAAACAGCTTACAGGATTGCGTACAAGAAGGACTAGGCGTGTCGATGGATCAAGACTAGCAAACAAAGCAGCAAGATTGAAATGGAAGATCACACAAATTCCAGCGGATGTCTAAAATGAACTATACCGGAGGAGTAAAGCGTTCTTGTTATTTGTCGCGGTAGGAGAGTCGCATTAGTTTGCGATCCATATAATTGAATTTACTATAAAATCTGGGAAGGCGCTAGGAAGTAATTTCTTGTAGGGAGGATGGGAGGAAGGGTGGTAGGGAGGAAGAGAGGAAGGGAGGATGGGAGGAGGGGAGGAAGAGAGGAAGGGAGGAAGGGAGGATGGGAGGAAGGGAGGTAGGGAGGATATGAGGAAGGGAGGTCGGGAGGATGGGAGATAGGGAGGATGGGAGGAAGGGAGGTAGGGAGGATGGGAGATAAGGAGGATGGGAGGAAGGGAGGTAGGGAGGATGGGAGGAAGGGAGGTAGGGAGGATGGGAGATAGGGAGGATGGGAGGAAGGGAGGTAGGGAGGATGGGAGATAGGGAAGATGGGCGGGAGGTAGGGAGGATGGGAGATAGGGAGGATGGGAGGAAGGGAGGTAGGGAGGATGGGAGATAGGGAGGATCGGAGGAAGGGAGGTAGTGAGGATGGGAGATAGGGAAGATGGGAGGAAGCGAGGTAGGGAGGATGGGAGGAAGGGAGGTAGGGAGGATGGGAGGAAGGGAGGTAGGGAGGATGGGAGATAGGGAAGATGGGAGGAAGGGAGGTAGGGAGGATGGGAGGAAGGGAGGTAGGGAGGATGGGAGGAAGGGAGGTAGGGAGGATGGGAGATAGGGAAGATGGGAGGAAGGGAGGTAGGGAGGATGGGAGGAAGGGAGGTAGGGAGGATGGGAGAAAGGGAGGTAGGGAGGATGGGAGATAGGGAAGATGGGAGGAAGGGAGGTAGGGAGGATGGGAGGAAGGGAGGTAGGGAGGATGGGAGAAAGGGCGGTAGGGATGATGGGAGGAAGGGAGGTCGGGAGGATGGGAGATAGGGAGGATGGGAGGAATGGAGGTAGGCAGGATGGGAGATAGGGAGGATGGGAGGATTGGAGGTAATGAGGATGGGAGATAGGGAGGATGGGACGAAGGGAGGTAGGGATGATGGGAGGAAGGGAGGTAGGGAGGATGGGAGGAAGGGAGATAGGGAAGATGGGAGGAAGGGAGGTAGGGAGGATGGGAGGAATGGAGGTAGGGAGGATGGGAGATAGGGAGGATCGGAGGAAGGGAGGTAGGGAGGATGGGAGGAAGGGAGGTAGGGATGATGGGAGGAAGGGAGGTCGGGAGGATGGGAGATAGGGAGGATGGGAGGGATGGAGGTAGGCAGGATGGGAGATAGGGAGGATGGGAGGAATGGAGGTAATGAGGATGGGAGATAGGGAGGATGGGACGAAGGGAGGTAGGGATGATGGGAGGAAGGGAGGTAGGGAGGATGGGAGGAAGGGAGGTAGGGAAGATGGGAGGAAGGGAGATAGGGAGGATGGGAGGAATGGAGGTAATGAGGATGGGAGATAGGGAGGATGGGACGAAGGGAGGTAGGGATGATGGGAGGAAGGGAGGTAGGGAGGATGGGAGGAAGGGAGGTAGGGAAGATGGGAGGAAGGGAGGTAGGGAGGATGGGACGAAGGGAGGTAGGGATGATGGGAGGAAGGGAGATAGGGAGGATGGGACGAAGGGAGATAGGGAAGATGGGAGGTAGGGAGGATGGGAGGAAGGGAGATAAGGAGGATGGGAGAAAGGGCGGTAGGGAGGATGGGAGGAATGGAGGTAGGGAGGATGGGAGGAATGGAGGTAGGGAGGATGGGAGATAGGGAGGATCGGAGGAAGGGAGGTAGGGAGGATGGGAGGATGGGAGGTAGGGATGATGGGAGGAAGGGAGGTCGGGAGGATGGGAGATAGGGAGGATGGGAGGAATGGAGGTAGGCAGGATGGGAGATAGGGAGGATGGGAGGAATGGAGGTAATGAGGATGGGAGATAGGGAGAATGGGACGAAGGGAGGTAGGGAGAATGGGAGGAAGGGAGGTAGGGAGAATGGGAGGAAGGGAGGTAGGGAGAATGGGAGGAAGGGAGGTAGGGATGATGGGAGGAAGGGAGGTCCGAGGATGGGAGATAGGGAGGATCGGAGGAAGGGAGGTAGGGAGGATGGGAGATAGGGAGGATGGGAGGAATGGAGGTAATGAGGATGGGAGATAGGGAGGATGGGACGAAGGGAGGTAGGGATGATGGGAGGAAGGGAGGTAGGGAGGATGGGAGATAGGGAGGATGGGAGGAAGGGAGATAGGGAGGATGGGACGAAGGGAGGTAGGGATGATGGGAGGAAGGGAGAAAGAGGGTCGTGATGTTTAATATAACACAGTGCCTTACCCTTTGCTTCTAGGCTTTTGAAATACTCCACCCACCTTTGTGAGAACACTTAGAACACAATTGTGTAGCCTTGCTGTGAACAAGTTTTCCGTGCATACTGTCCACTATTAAACCTGCCTACTGTACAAAAATAATTAAACGATTTCAATTAGCCTACGTCTTCATTAGTCAAGGCAATAACTTTTTGCTTCATGTAAAACACTTCGGTACCTTGTTTCAGAAAGACGTGCCGCTTAATGTTAGATAAAATGAATATGCATCCTATTATCTTTGAGGTCTTTATGAGAAATTGCTTAGCAATATATCTTAGTAAGAGGCTGTTGGAGCGAAGCCTGGTCCTCACAACCTGTTGCGCATAATTGTGATTTACCAATCCGTACGGGCTGTACAGTTAATTCCAGTAATAATAGTGCTTAGAGTGCTCGTGACAGGTTTATCGTCTCTGTCTTGCATAGTTCTGTGCTAAATGTTACTTCCGAACTGTTTTAATAGTATTTCTGCTATTTCGTTAGTATCAGTTTCCTAAATGGATATATATGGGCCCTTTAACCAGCAAGGTCTGATTGCAGTTTCCTTACCTTCTGCTATTACTGTGGTCTTTATTAAAATTTCCTAAGTACTTATTTGCACATTTTGCTTCCCGTTCATTTAGGATCTTAGCTAAGAAGAGGGCTTGGATCATTCAGGTATATGAACCAGCTAACTCATAGCTAACTCATAGGACTAACGCTTCTTAACTAACCACGAAAAAAAAAAAAAAAATAGTTGAACTCCAACTGGGATTACCAATTGCAAAAATCTGATGTGTTGCGTTCACATGACTTTAGGCTATTGTACTAACTATTCTTACAAATTCTTATTCCTCTATCTTCTTCGTGTTAGTCGAGATAAAAATTTGCAGAAATTATCTTACTGGCAATTTTCTTGTAGATTCAAGAGGAAGACAGAAATACAGTAGGCTTTGAATCAAACCTTTAAAGCTGGTGGCTATATGAAGGCTTTGAAATTCCGTTCTCTTTGTAAGGCTAAGAGATAACAAAGTGTTTAACGATCTTCCATTTGAGAAAAGTATAAGAAATGTAAAACTCACAAAAAATAACAAGGAATATCTCCAAAGTGGTTCACTCTACAAAAAATGCATTTGTGCATAACTTGTGTGTGTTAACGGAATCTACGTTTTTGTATAGTAAGATTTGGTGTATCTCTGGCGGTTTACCAGTTATACAAAAGCCATTAAGAGTAAACAGGACTACATAGGCTATAGCCAGAAAATTCAAAACATACATTTCATGTGCTATAAAAATATCTCAAACATATGACATCTTAATCAAAATCGTTTGTCAAAAAGACAAATACTTATTTATGGCCGTAAAGTTTTGTTGCACATCTGCGGCTGGTGGGAAATGACTACCTACTCATGGTGTTGAACATATTGTTTGGCTAGACGAGACATGGGTGTCAACAAAGGGTGCACGGACGGCACTGTAAATCCAACAATTGGCGTGCCATTAGGTAAAGGAAGAAGAATACTTCTTCAAGTTGGAAACTCTCATAGGTTTATTCCTAGCTGTTGTATACTGTTTATATCCAAGGAAAAGGAGACCACCACAAGCAAATGAATCATGTAGCTTTTAAAAACTGATTCGAAGAAAAGTTGTTGCCTAATTGCATGAAGCATCTTTAATAATAATGGGCAACTCAAAATACCGTTCTATTAGTTTAGATAAAACTCCAACAATGACAACCAGAAAAGTCGAAATGCTAGAGTGGTTTATTCACCACAATGTGCCAATAATCGTGACATGGAAAATGTGAATTACTGGAATCAGTAAAAATAAACAAACCATGATTTCCACAGTACATAATAGATGAGATTGTTGAAGAGCATAGACATAACATACTTAGACTTCCTCCATTTTAACACAATAGAGGTGATTTGGGCTCAAAATAAGGAATATGTTGCTCGTAGCAAACATATCACCTGAAAATTAGAAGGATGCGGTCTCTCACTCAAAGGAGTTATATCTGCAGCGTGGGGAAATGAAGGCCTTTTGGGAGAAAAAGTGAGAGATTTCAGGAGCTCAGACACAGCAGTAACAACAGTGCTGATCCTCAAATGAGTGGCATTTTCCCATTGGAACAAAATATCAGATTGCAGGTGTGTTTATTATAATATAATTAATATAGCTTCGCATTGATTTAGACTGACTCTCGTAGTTAGTTAGTCAAGCAAATTAGAGCTTAACTTTACTTAACGAAGATTATAATAATGTAGACGTCTATGCAGACGTTTTATAGGAAACAATGACGTGAAGTATCGAATAAAATAGGTATGAAGATCAATGTGTTTAAGCATTTGAATTGAATTTTCATTCTCTGTTTGCATTTGTCGCCTTAATCTGTTCTGATTCATTACTGTGTGCACACATAGTTAATTCCTACGCGGCAGTTATATATGTTAGTGCGCATTCAGTCACGACGTGGGCGGAGGTACCAAAAGTGACAACACTATTGTCTCCGCTGGTTGTTGTTTCTCTTTTTTTTAATGGATCGATCGAAATGGCAATTATGTGGAAAAATAGAAAAATGTTCAAGCTTAAAATCTATGTACCATTTGTTGCCAATAAGCGTTTATTTAATTTTTTTAAAAAATGGAGACCTCAGTTTTGGGTCACCCTTGATGGTTGATCGGGGCTCCAACCGGGCCCGTAGCCAGGACTGAACATTAGGCGGAGCTTCACATTTTATAGGAGGGGTGAGATGAGGTAACTTTCAAAAGCAGGTGTGTTGCTATCACATAACTTTCTCTGATCACTCTTGCACCAACTATTTCTTCTTACAAATGTTTAGTCTATTTACTTCATGTTAATTGACATAAGCATTTACAGAAATTGTCTTACTGCATATTTCCTTGTAATTACAATGATTATTGTAAGCTTTAAGCGATAATCAACGGTCTAAGGCGGATCGCTATGTGATGGTGTGAAATTCCGTTCTCTATGCATGTCCAAGAAAGTAGAAAAAGGACGACTTCCCATTTGAGAAAAGTATAAGTATTTTAAAATTCAAATCAGTAACAACAAATACCTCGGAAACGGCTAACTACACAAAAACAAATGTATACGATATACATTGTGTGTTTTAACGAACCTACACTTTTCGTATAGTAAGATTTTGCCCATCTCTTACGGTTTACTAGTTATTAAAAAGTCATTCAGAATAAAGAGGACGTCAGAGGCTATTCCCTGAAAATTCAAAGTTATTGCACTGATTTTTGAGATATAAATGTTTAAAGTTTCCATGTAAATGATAGATTTGAGTGGAGTGGAGTGGGCATGGAGTCTTTAAAATCTTCGCGTCACATCCTTGGAAGATGAACTTATATAGGTACGAAGTTTTATTTTTAAGCGACGTTTCTTTTTGGGATAGGCTGTTCACACACTGACACTAACACATGTATCTTCTTCTAAAAATTGTTTTCTTTGCATTCAGCGGGCCTGCAAACAAATATTTCCAGTGAAATTCCCACATCGAATTTTTGGGTGGAATACATTACTTCCCCAATTTACTATACGTAATAGAGAAAATATCTCTTTAATTTCTACAGTTATGTAGACATACGTAAACTTTGTTTTTCATACTGTCATTAGTATTATTTCCATAGAACAACGAGCTTCAATACTTCCTGGAATGGTAAATACTCTGTGGTTAGAAAAAATGATACTGAATTGGAGTTCAGAATAAATCAATTCATCAAATGATATGGAAGTAATGAAAGAATTTCATGGTTTAAAAAGCAAAACATTAACAGACCAGACTCACATATGATATTCCGATAAGATTAAAGGTTGCTAACATTCCATTTTACTTAAAGAAACTTGGTAAAAGTGATGACGGTTATGTACTTGTGGAAGCCCAGATACTACAGAACACATATTACTCATATTTGGATGTGACCTATACTACAAAAGAAAATTTACCAGTTTTACTTCAACTGTTCAAAATAGATTTTCCCGGATCAATAAAAATCACAGACTTAATAAAAGTCAGCCATAAAGAAACTATATAAAATTAATTAGGCATATTAAAAATGTAAAATGAAAATTTAAATGTTTAAAGAGCAAGTAATTATTGTGACTAAGATTTATAAAATTATAGAAGGAGGATCTGGACGCTGTAAGAAGCATACGTTTTGAGGGCATTAAATAAATATTTTAACTAAAATGTCCACTCTTAAAGGAACAGTTAACAAAAATTAGTTATCAACTCAATATTGGTTCAGAATAATTGCAGTCTGTGATTTCCTTTGCTCGAAATGTCTTTACAGCTTCTTCAAGCTCCAAGTCTTGTGTTTGCTGTTTTCCAAATGCAAGAAAAGCCTGACTTGCCATCGTTGATGAGTCGTGGATAGTAATGTAGAAAATTTAGATTTACAAGTTGCTGTACTGAATCCAAACGTTGCTACTCTTGCAAACAATGCATAAGTCTTTTTGAACACATCGCGGTTTTTGTATAAAAGGTCCATTTTATTTTCATTAGGTTTTGAGGACAAATAAGCCTGCACCTCTGACACTTCTTTGCTTGGACCAGTTGCATCTAAATTTTCAAGAGTTTGAAGATTTTCAATATTGAGTTGTTCTGGTCTTTCAATAGCCAGTAAAAGCTCTTCCGTCTCACTGAAGCGTTCATCTAAATTCACTAAGTGCACGGTCTCGTTTAAAGATCTGCAGCTGTTGTGGGTCGTAACTGCTTGTGGAATGCAATGGCAACAGCATATAATGAATGTAGTCAGTGTTTTCAGTTGTCTTCCTAGCTCTTTTATTTTGTACAGGAACTGAAAACGAAGTTTCTGGTACCTAGATTTTCTGCTTCCTTCAGTACAGAAGAAAACTCTTTTTGAAACACTGATTTCTTCTTTCACGCACTTAATAAGAATTGCGTCACTTAAGGTTGTAGTCTGAGACGAGTGTATTATCAGGGGGTTCCAGCAATCCATATATTTTCTTGTTGAAAACTAACAGAAAGCGAACTTGAAGCGACATTATCGCAGTCTTCAAACCAATGCTTCTGGCTAAGTCTTCTCCATTAAAATGTTCTCTTCCTATAGCATTTAGCACTCTAAGTACTTCTTCATAGTTTGACAGAATTACTTTAGTAATTGTTAGGTGCTCACTCCAACGCTGTTCTAGAAGACGCACTATGGTTCTGTCTTCCTATAAGGATGCAATTTTGCCTCGCTAAAAGAAATCGTGCAACATAGCACATTGGTAAAATAAATGTGTCTTCAGGTATTTCATATACTGTTTTAATAACTACTAAGTGTAGTCTATGATTATAACAGTCAGGAGAAGTATATGTTGCATTCTTAGGTATATACATTAAACATTCCAGAAGGTTTTTATCTTCATTAATCTACATTTTAAAATAGACTTCTTTCGTTTCCCTTCTCTATATTATAATTGCCGCGCAGAGGCAACTCATAGACCGCCAAAAGCTGTATTATTCCACTTATGATTTAACGCAGTAACTTGTTTCTCAAGAGTGATTTCATTAACTAATGTTGACACTGAAGCACGGGTTTCTGTATGGGTTTCACGTTTCTTCCACATTGACATGGCATGGATAACGAGTTTCTTACGTTTGGTGTTTAGGAAATGGACGTGAGTCATTTTTCCAGTTTCGGAAACCTTTGTAAGTATAGCTTCTCTCTTTTGTGCCACAAGGCTGAAACTGCATGAGGGCATAACAGAATGCGGCTTCTTTGAGAACAGCATACTGCAATCAAGCAAACCACTTCTACCATTCAGGGCGAAAACTACGCCTGTTTCTTTGTTTAGGGTAATCCTTTATATAAACTTGCTTTATTGGTTCACCTCTCTGTATTAAATAATAAGTAGTCACCGTGTGTTGAACCACTGGCCCCTGATTGGTGTGGACTGTGTTACTGGTGACAACTTCGTTTTCTTCTTGCTCTTTTGCGTTTGCCAAAGAAATTTTTTATGTCCATAATGCATGCACTCACTGCCCTCGCCACTACTGAAGTTTATTAGTTTAAAATAAAAACAATGCACTACTATCTGGAAGCTCATTCTTCGATTCATTGCTGAGAAAGGCGGGGAGGGAAAACGAAGAGACCGTACGTGTGTAAGCAGATGATTTCCAAATACCGCGGATCATGCCATGTATAGGTACATGTTCGATTGTGTTTTAGCACCTTCCTGAGCGGCCTTTGACTGCCAAGAGGTTTGGATATTCGGCACGCCGGAATAAGACAGTGGATAACTATTACACCATTGATACTATTAATATAGTCTTCGATACATAGTTATTTTGGTTCTTAATTTATTATTGAAATATTTCTAAAAGTTCAAAACAGGAAAAGACAAATGGAGATTCTCTCAATACGGATATAATTTGTTTCAGTACGGGCACTACCCGACCTGGTCCCCCTCTGGCTACGGCCCTGACTCCAACTAAGGATGCGTAGATTTTAATTTTGTAAAGTATAGAAATGCTCGTGCACATGAGCATTTAGAAGATGATGAAACTAAAAAGTTGTTTATTACACAAAACCCTTACCAACCAGCGTGCATTCCCCACTGATGCTGAGCAGCAAAACAGATTCTTCTCCACTAAATATTGCGAAAAGTTCAGATTGACAGGTCAAAGAAGTTGGAGACAGTGATTGTGTTATTCGTCTAAAACTGACTGTTTATTGTAAACTGTGTTGGCTGTTTGGAGGGCAGAAATTGTCGTCAGCTTGGTGGAAATGGGTTGCAGATTGGAGGTGGCTAACCAAAAGTATAGTACGACACAAAATTACGTATACATATTTGCACACATGCTTCGTTTCCAGTTCACCACGAATTGGAAGAAAAAAGAACAGTTGATGCGGATATGTATTCAGAACTAAATAAAAGTGAGAACGTAATGGAAACAGTATCGTGAATGTTACGTTAACACTGGCAGCCAACAATCTAGCTTTCGGGGACATGGAGAGGGGATTTGTAACTTTTTTAATCATCGAACTCCTAGCAAAGTATGACTGTTTTACACGAGCTAATACTTAAACCAAAATATACACAAAAGTACCTTAGACCTTCTATTTGAACTAAATTAATAAACGTCCTATCCCGTGCAGTTGAATAAATTAATGACATTAAAGTTACTCGAATCTTTTCTATCATCACAGACACACAATAAGGGACCAAGTTTCACATGATACCACTTCTCGTGATTTTAAGTTAAATGAGAACTGCTTTGTTTTCGTGAAATAAAAGATCGAATTGCATAGAAATAGAAAAGAAATACAAGTTACAAGAAATGCATGCAGTTGAAAAATAAATAATGACATTAAAGCTGTCCCAAGCTTTTCTATCATTTGATATAACACAGGACATCACAAAAAAGATCAGACTAAGTGACGGGAATACTTTACGAGTAAAAATGCTATTCTGCATGCTAGTTTGGTGTAATTATCTATAAAATTTGGCAACGTTTGTGACTGCAAATTAAAGTCATTTTACGTGAGCTTTAATACCATGCAGCTGAAACCTTAAAAACTGTAATCACAAAGTGGAATCTCACGTGTTTCACTGTGCGTCCTCAGTAGTAATGCAATATTAGAACATGCTAACTCAAATACCTGACGTTTTTCGTGATTTGACGTTTTTATCCCTAATAGGTTCCCGTTATGCGATTTTCATTTTCCAAACAATTTACTTACATAGAACAAATCAGAAAATATGCGTTTTTATGTGCAATAAAACTCCAAATATTTTCTCCGGTGTGACTATCCAGAACAATAAACTTGTTTCAACCCCGTATCAGGACATCAAAATACATGTTTACCTAAGAATCCGAAGCCTATCGATCACAATCTATCAACAGCGGGTCACAATCATTCCCAGTCACTGTGTCCTTGTCTAAGATCACCGTGAGAACAGTCTCATCATTAGCGCCCGGATTTATATGCAACAAAAACATCTAAAATATGCGCTCAAGAGTGCACTAAAATGAAATAATACGCATTTATAGTAATCATTCTATTTTAACTCATTGATATACGCACGTGTTTCATTCCTTGCAAAATGACGAATCGCAGTATGTCACCACGAGTTTCTCAATATTTTCAGTGGTTAAACATTTTCTTTTATCGGACACAATTTTCATAAGTTGAACATGTTCGTTTCACGTCAACTGATGTCATCGATCAATACTTCTACGCTGGGCGTGACTGTTCGAAGCATCTGGCAAAGATTGTCTGATTTCAGTACATGTGCTTGTTAACGGATCTAATTTTTTCCAGTCCTGTGTTTGAGTCAAACACGGCATTGAGTTCAGTTTTAACTTTTGTTTTGTTTTCTCAGGGACGACATTTAGAGAAAAATGTTGTTGTCAATCAATTAAAGGTACTGGTGCAGGGACGCAACGCGAGTTTCTAAATCTTTGAAAGTGACGAATAATTACAGTTTTACATTCAAAGAGAATTTAATCTTGAAACCCATATAGCATTTATAGATTTAGAAAAAGCGTTTGACAAAGTTAACCGGTTATTGTTATGGGATATAATATGTAAAAAGGGATACCCACTACACTTAGTTAAAATTATTCAAAGTCTATACAGAAATACGATATTGGTAATGGAAATGGAAGGAGAAATAACAAATGAATTTGAAATAAACAAAGGATTGAAACAAGGATGTAGTCTATCTCCAATTCTTTTTAATATATAGATGATGATATAGATGATATAGATGATATAGATATATAGATGAAATTATAATAGAATGGAAAAAAGTAGTGCATGAGGGGATTAGGATAGGACAAGGAAGAGCAATAAACGCCCTTCTATTTGCTGACGATTTAGTTTTAATCTTTGACAAGGAAGATAGACGACAGAAAGGAGTATATCAACTAAACCAAATTTGTAAGAAATATGATATGACAATCTCAAACACAAAAACAAAAGTAATGGCATTCCAGGGAAAATACCCAATAAGGACCAAAATTGTAGTAGAGGAAACTATAATAGAACAAGTATCACACTTTCAATACCTTGGCTGTGATATAACCTATGAAGCGGAAAATCATGATACTAGGGCTGTACAAATAGTATCCGACCTTATTTTTTTTTTCTCGCTAACAAAGAATGAGGTAGGTATGGCAACTGCGCATACTCGTAGAAGAAAGCTTCCTGCGCATGCGTGAATATGTATATCCCCACAGCACCACCGTTCACGTCAGTAGCTACCAGTGATTGGCTCCGTGTAACACGTGCTCGTCGCATTCACTTTTTCTGGAAAATGACGGAACGCATGGAGGAACGGTATTGCATCAAGTTCTGCCAGAAACTTGGGGATACCCAATCAGAAACCATTCGCAAGATCCAGCAGGCTTTCGGTGATGATGCAATGAAAATTACTCAAATTAAAATGTGGTATAACCGGTTCAAAGATGGCCGCATGTCGGCGGAGAGTGACCCACGAACCGGAAGACCATCAACGAGCCGAAATGCTGTTGTTATCGAGCAAGTGTGGACACTGATCATGGAGGACCGACGTTTGACAGTTCGGGAGATTGCTGCTGAGGTTGGGATCAGCGTTGGTTCTGCAGATAGCATTTTCACTGAGGATTTGGGCATGCGAAGAGTGGCAGCAAAATTTGTGCCCAAGCTGCTTTCACCGGAGCAGCAACAACTCCGCTTGCAGTGGCACAGGACATGCTGGAATGCGGCAATAGCGATCCTGAGTTCATGAAGACTGTGATCACTGGTGACGAGAGCTGGGTGTACGGGTACGACCCAGAAACAAAGGCCCAGTCATCTCAATGGAAGCACCCACATTCCCCAAGACCAAAAAAAGCACCATAGGTTCGGAGCAAAGTGAAGGTGATGCTGCTTGTTTTTTTCGACTATCGGGGCATTGTACATCATGAGTACGCACCACAAGGGCAGACCATCAATAAGGAGTACTACCGAGAAGTCCTTCGTCATCTTCGTGATGCAGTTCGGCGCAAGAGACCTGATCTGTGGGCCGCACGCAACTGGCAGCTGCATCACGACAATGCTCCAGCTCATTCGTCACACCTGATCCAGAATTTCCTGACCTCGCACGGCATTCCGCAGGTTCGTCAAGCTCCCTACTCACCTGACATGGCCCCATGTGATTTCTGGTTGTTCCCAAAGATAAAGACAACGCTCAAAGGGTCCCGTTTTGAGACCCGTGAGGAGATAATGCACAACGCGACGGAACGTCTGCGCACCATCTCAAAAGAAGCTTTCCAGAACTACTTCCAGCGATGGAAGGACCGTTGGACTAAGTGTGGGCTTTCAGAAGGGGCCTACTTTGAAGGGGATTAAGAGTCCCATCCACTCAGGTACATAATTTTTTTTTCCGGCACAAGGTCGGATACTTTTTGTACAGACGCCCCAGTTGATTTATCTTTATTGAACAATACCACAATTTATACAATTATTAATCTAAACTAATGTTTAACCTACGTCCTAACTAAGTTTATAGCTACGAATGTCATGTCCAGTAGATCCAATCAGGTGAATGTCTAATCCAGTGTTGTCTTCTCTGTGGTCATGGATTTCTTCTAAATTTAGCTGCCTCTCTTGTGGATACGGAGTTCGTAGTTTATCCAGCCACGTCCACAGTCTTCGGCGACGTACCACCGAGTAGATTGTTCTGTCCTGTAGGTATGAGAGGGCTGTAGCCCTCCCAGACGTCCGCAGCGGACATTCCCATAGCGCATGTTCGGGCGTGTCTACGGCATCACAGCAACAATTACCGCTCTCCCTCAGACCAAACCGCATGAGATACGCACCATAGGGTCCATGTCCCGTGATGTAGTGGATTAATCCTTTTGAAGGCTTGAAGTATCTCATGCGGAGTCGCTCATCAACATCTGGGAAAATGTCATAGGTTCTCCTACCCGTGGTGCTCGTCTCCCATTCATGTTGCCATTCACTAATAAGTCGTTCTCTAATATCTAGTTCATCTTGTACTGGAGCTCCTGCAATTTGCGCAGCTCGCACCGGGTGTTGATGGCGAAGCCAGTAGCAGGCGGCACGGCACGTCTTCTAATTTCCAAGTCGAGCGGTAGGATACCTAAGGTGACTAATAGGGCATCTGTTGGGGTTGTTGAAAAAGCCCCACTCAAGCAAATCAGTGTTTTTCGTTGAAGGCTGCGCACTTCTCGCTTGGCAGTGACTAAATACAGTCTATGTGCCCAGGTACTTGCAGCATGGCCCATCACAGAAGCCAGGATTGCATTATTATATAAGCGAATAGCTCCATAAGGGATTGTCCCAAAGTTGCGTGCTAGACGCCCAAGTTTACCCATTATGGCAAGTGCCTTTTTTGCTGTTTCAGTTATATGCTGCCTAAACAACAGGCCCTCTTCCAAGTTAACCCCCAGATGTCTTGTATTCTTATTCCATTAAGGGATATCGCTGGATCTCTTTTTAGCTTGCCTTTCAAAAGTACATATTTAGTCTTTACCGGGGAGATTGTGAGCTTGCGCTCCATACATTCCCGATGAAAGACATCCAGGGCATCTGCAGCGCGACGTTCTAATACTATCCTAGAATTACCAGTAATGATGATGGCAACATCATCTGCATATGCAGTGTGCCCAGTAGGGCAGAGGCAAATGTGGGGGTAGTAGCGATCGCGAAGAATATTTGCAGAGTTTGAATAATTATGTGTTCGCGCAGCTTGATAACATAACTGCCCACTGAAACTAGTGGTAGACAGACATTTGCTGATGTGCTTGGCGTGCGACATGGTCTTGCTGTAGCAACTTAAGCTTATCCATAATCAGTTGCAAATATAAATATGGGGAACTAAACGGCTTGGGTGGGTACTACAGAAAGTAAATGTGTATAAAACACAAGAACAAAGTTGTTGGTTATTACGGTCGATCCATGTGTGCGTCGTATATGTATTACTGCTGCACAAATACAACTGTAGGTAACTATAAGATATATGTACCTATGAAGCGTGTCATTAAGTGTCACTATGAGCCACCTCCGCTACTCAGCTGTGTACCTCCCTCCATGCCAGAACACATTGGAACGACGTTCAGAATGACTACGGGCGCGTTTCATCAAGAAGGGGAGCAAGATTATTTTTGCATTTTAATACTGAAAAAGCATTTATTTAATTTGTGATTACTCAGTACACCATGTATCTCATATTAATATTAGACGTCATTTTAGCAAATAACGTATCAATGAATATGGCAAGATTGTTATATTAGTATGGTTATATATTTTCCTATAACATATAATAATTATTATTAATTATTTGCTTTGATGTAATCACTATCATCATGGTGTACGTTGATTAGTATTTGCAGGATGAAAACACATACTACTCGTGCTATCACATTTTCAGCATTATATAATTAATTTTGTCATACAGGACGTACCCGACAACAGAGGATTGAGGAATTGAAATCCCAGTTCTCCCACAGACCCCATAAAAATAAGCCATCCTAAACTTCTAACGACGCCATTCTACAATCTGTTAGGACCAGTTACCGTATTTCAAAATTTAATCAAGTCCACATTAACAGATGTAAATTTAATTTATGCTCTACTGTCAAGCTGTCCTGGTTTGAAACCTGATTTAAATAAATACGCAATGAGAAAACATGACCGTCGATCTAGAATTAAACGATTTGAAATGCCTGCACAAATGGGGCTCATTTTGACTATTACAATGTGTCGTGCATTTGTACGGGCAAACAACGATGTAACGAGGGTGAATGTACAGCTTCAGCTTGAATATCGGCTTGAACAGTATTTTTCTGTTTTAATCACAGATCCTCTGGCATATGATGCCTGCTACAGACATAAAGTAAGCGATGTGTACATATATTCTTTTTATTGCAGATATCGAAAATTAAACTGAGAAAGAGTTCCATGCATTGCAAATCGATTATAAAATAATGATGAGATACACAGGATATGAAAGCCCAGTAACAAACAATTCATTTATACACAGAAAAGTGCATTTATATTTAGATAAACCTCGTAACTGTAAATGTACCTTTCTTGACAAGACCTCTATGGCCACCAGTGAACTCACAGATCGCAATCCATTCAAAACATAAATCTCAAGAAACTCAGAGATCTAGTCGTGACACGTGGTCCATATTGTGGCCTGGTAGTAGGATCACGAAAACTGCAGTTGTGACATTACTGATACAGCTATCCTAGAAACTCCAGAGATAAGAATAATGTTTTTACTTTCTCCACTACGTATAGTAAATAGGTGACGTATTATATCTTACCCAAATATCCGATGTCGAAATTTCGTCGGAAATGTGTTTTAAGGCCCCTTCAATCCAAAAAAAAGAATTTTTAGAAAAAGGTCCGCTCGCGCGCGTGTGTGTGTGCGTCTGTATGTGTGTGCCTGTGAACAGCATAACTCAAAAACGGAAAGTTGGTTAAACACCGAAGCTGCTATTTAAGTTTAATATATTTTAAGGATGCGCCACTAAGATTTTGAAGAAAGTTGCTCTACCTTAAATTACTCTTTAAATGGAAAATTTTTCAAAAATTTTGATTCTCTCAAAATGGCTCTAACGATTTTTATTAAAAAGCCATACGTTTAAGGTATTTTTATGGGAAGTGAAATGTACACATTTAATTATCTGGCTATAGCCCATGTAGTCTTATTTACTTTGACGACTTTTGCATAACTGCCAAAGAGTAAGAGATAGACCAAAGTAGGTATACAAAAGATGTAGATCTCGTTAAAACAAACAATTTATGTATCAGTGCATTCTGTGTAGAGTGAACCACTTTGGAGACATTTCTTGTTATTTGTGTGCGATTTGCAATTCTTTTACTTCACTGAAATGGAAGTTCGTTATTTACCTTTTCATCTCTTGGTCTTGCAAAGAGAACGGAATTTCAAAGCCTTCATATAACGACCAGCTTTAAAATATTTAACTATCGCTTAATGCCTACTGTATTCCCATATTCCCCTTACCTCTACAAGAAAATTAGTCATAAAGTAGTTTGTGCAAATATTTATCTCGAGTAACATGAAGAAGATATAGGAATAAGAGTTTGTAAGAGTAGTTAGTACGAGAATAAAGAAATTCATGTGAGTACAACACATCAGATATTTTAGAAAGTTCTTTACTGTTTTGCGCGCAAAAGTGTGGGGAAAACATGACCGACAATATACCAATGCTTGTATTTACATAATATTATTTTAAATTTTAAAGGTAAGACAGCTCGAACAGAAAACGGAAACGGCGATATGAGTTGGAAGTTTGAAACATAATAAAAACAACAACATATATAGCTGTTTCTAGTCGTAAACAAAGCAGAAAATACTCAAGTATGCCGACCATATGCCTCAGAAGTATCTACTTTAGAATGTGCCATGAATCCTCATCACAACATTAACCGTAGCAACATAAAATGCTTCCTTGTGTCTGTGCTTGAAGGTGTAACGAGTGAGATGCATATCTTAGTGCCTACACTACAAGGTGTCTTCAGCACATGCTCTGCTGCCATATCGTGTTGGAGGGCAGCTACTACACCACATTCATGAATGAGCATTTGTTGTCATGTAACTGGGATTATCAGATGCTTACGATGCATATCACAACATGGAATATTTGAAGAGAGCTCAATAGTTTCTAAATAGAACATGTGTTTGTGTGTTCATGTGATTTTCACACTTGGTATGCCTTTCAAGTTAAAAATACACCTACCTATATACTGCCTAAAGAACAAACATAGGAATAATGTGTACTATAGGGTATGCAGTGTTATAAGACGAGTGAATTCGATATTGTTAACAGTCCTCGAGCAACTATCTGACGAATATTGAGCTCAAGGGGCCCAAATGATCTTGTTGTCGACGAGCGCTTAAACCCTATTCATTCATTCACTCACTCACTCCCTCACTCAGTCACTCACTCACTCACTCACTCAGTCACTCACTTACTCACTCATTCACTCACTCACTCAGTCACTCCCTCACTCACTCACTCACTCACTCACTCACTCACTCAGTCACTCCCTCACTCACACACTCACCCACCCATTCGAACTCAATTGCTAAGACAGTGGAAATCTTCTTCTTCTTCTTCTTTACCTGATTACCCTCCCCTTATATAGGACTTACATGCCCTAGGACTTACAAGCCTGTATCTAGGGTCATTCGCCTGTCGGGGAGCAGAGGAACCTATGGACCGGACAGCGTGAACACCTGGATGCTGGTGCTCAGCCAAGCATCAGGTTTGAGAGTGATTAAGAGGATGATATGAAATGCAGGCAAAATGAATGACTGGAAATTTTATTATGGAGCAATTGGTGGCATGAGTGGTGGAGAAAACCGGAGGATCCGGAGAAAACCCCTCCCAGACACCGCTTCGTCCACCACGAATACCACATGTGGGTCCCTGGGATCGAATCCGGGCCGCCTAGGTGATGGGCGAACGGGCTAACCGCTTAGCCACGGCGTCGCCACTGACTGAAAGCCAATAAACAATATTTATAAAATGAAAATAACATGCGTGTTTCATATATTATTTAATTGAGCTTTTCGTATACCAAGATAATACCAGGTCAGTAGGCTGCTCCTTGTTTTCCAGTTATATGCAATCCGCATTTTATACTCTAACATGAAAACATCGGCTCCTATTCCAGGTTCCACACAAGTATTCAACATGTATGTAAATATTTGTCTTCGGTTATCTCTGAAGTTACTAGGTAGCTCAGTTGGAACGAGCGCACGATTCGTAAGTAATCCATGTGCTGTAAAGGTGGTTGGAATCCCCTGCATGTACTAATCCTTTTACTCCGTAATATTTACAAATAACGTTAGTTCAACAATTATTATGTGCAAAGCTGTTATTTGAATTCGTAATTGTTTTACTTCTAATTGATGGTATTGCTGCAGAAGACCATGTGTCTCTCGGTATAGATTTTGAGTTGCTTGCACTTTGGCTGTTGCTTCTCCGTAGATCAAAGGCATATCAACATACTTGTCTGTCGAATACATGGTGAAGGAATGGCACAAAATATCGTGTGGCAGCATACACGTGGAGAATCAAGGGAGTCGGCATTCATAATAACACACTACATCATGCCAGTCCAATGGGGCAGAAGTCATTGTACACTCAACGACATTAAAAATACACCTGGCGCTGTGATTTAGTCGAAAATAAGATTGTTCAACGGGGTCTTGGGCTCTAAAACGAATTTTATTGGAGGTAAGTTCTTACAGCTCGTCTGCGGCACGGGTTCGATCCCAGGCAACCGCATATGGGATTCGTTGTGGACAAAGCGGCGCTGGGGCGGGCTTCCTCCGGGTTCTCCGGTTTCCCCCGCAATCTCACTCCACCGGTGCTCCATCTTCATTCCATGTATCATCAGTATCGCCGCCTGTGGTGCCGCATGAGTAAAAGCGCGCGTTAAACACTACAAAAACAAAAACAGCTCATGTCCACATGAATAAACAAATAGGATTGGTTAGTCTGTCCCTTCACTCTTAACGTCCATGTGATCCGCCCTTAGAACAGGTTGGCCTGTATAGGGAGTGTGTTATCAAACACTACTGCTCGCTTGCGTAACAACTTCGCTATGTAGTGGACAGAAAAGATATACATAGTCTTGTTTCGCCCGGTGATACAGGTGGCATATGGGTTATATTGGGTGTCCATCCCCTTTACCCTGCAATAACATTACGTGTCCAATACAGTTTAAGAACACAGCATTGGTATTATAAACCGTTTACTGAACGAAACAAAATGGCTGAGTGTTTAATTTGGTAAGTTAGTTTTGTCGTTTAATGTGAAATACTAACATATTTCAAACATTATATGAAGTGCAAAATCAAGTAAGTTGTTGTTGAGTGTATATATATATATATATATATATATATATATATATATATATATATATATATATATATATACTGTATGACCATACTAATGACAAAAGCTAACAGCACATGGCTATTCTTAGCATATCTCATACTCAAGCATTTTCCCTTTCGTAACCTGTGCTTTCGTTGTTTTTTCTATTTTGCGAGGTGTCAGATAAGATTGTGCTTAAGGTTAATAATAAGTATTTTGGATATCATGGAATAAAACTAGTTTATTCAACATAAAGTTGATTCCAACTTTGCAATAAAGTTAAGCAAACATGCTACAAATCACAGCAAAAATTGCACTTTTACAAACAGTGTGTATAAAGTTCATTTAATCTATAATTTCAAAAACTTAATCTTATAGTTATAATTAGTAAACACATAATATTTATACTTGTTAGTTAGGTATTTTCTGTTTTTACTTCTCTTCCGTTACTTAGCATGTTTTAAACAAATAGTTCCCATTACAGAATGAATCAAATTATTGAATGAATTTGAAGCACTAACGCTGCCAAACTTTAGCTTAATGACCGCAAAAACATCAAATGGCGTTTAGCAAGCAACTTAATTTAATAGGAATTGAACCGTCTCCTAGGGTGTAGAAGAAATAACCTCATATATTTTAGATATCTGAAACGATGTTGTACCCCAAACTAATGTAGATGCACGAATAATGATAAAATAGTGAAATAACTTCTTAATTTTGTAGGTCTGTAACTGGCACTACATCACAGAAATATTATAATGAAAATCTATTATAATGTAAGCGTTTTGTTTGAAAACCTCAATAAAATAAATAAATAAATAAATAAATAAATAAATAAATAAATAAATAAATAAATAAATAAATAAATAAATAAATAAATAAATAAATAAATAAATAAATAAATAAATAAATAAATAAATAAATAAATAAATAAATAAATAAATAAATAAATAAATAAATAAATAAATAAATAAGTAAATAAATAGTCAATAAATCAATAAATCAATAAATCAATAAATCAATAAATCAATAAATCAATAAATCAATAAATCAATAAATCAATAAATCAATCAATAAATAAATAAATAAATAAATAAATAAATAAATAAATAAATAAATAAATAAATAAATAAATAAATAAATAAATAAATAAATAAATAAATAAATAAATAAATAAATAAATAAATAAATAAATAAATAAATAAATAAATAAATAAATAAATAAATAAATAAATAAATAAATAAATAAATAAATAAATAAATAAATAAATAAATAAATAAATAAATAAATAAATAAATAAATAAATAAATACATACATACATAAATAAATAAACAAACAAAAAACAAACAAACAAAAAAGAAACAAACAAATAAATAAATAAATAAATAAACAAACAAACAAACAAACAAACAAACAAACAAACAAACAAATAAATAAATAAATAAATAAATAAATAAATAAATAAATAAATAAATAAATAAATAAATAAATAAATAAATAAATAAATAAATAAATAAATAAATAAATAAATAAATAAATAAATAAATAAATAAATAAATAAATAAATAAATAAATAAATAAATAAATAAATAAATAAATAAATAAATAAATAAATAAATAAATAAATAGATAAATAAATAGATAAATAAATAAATAAATAAATAAATAAATAAATAAATAAATAAATAAATAAATAAATAAATAAATAAATAAATAAAGAAATAAATAAATAAAAATAAGTAAGTAAATAAACAAACAAATAAACAAACAAACACTTAAACGTATTATATATATATAATACGTATTATATCAGTAATTTTAAACATTGGGTAATGGGAATATTTTGAATAATTCAAAGCAAAATACTTAATACACAAATAGAAGATGATACATAAATGAATGATACAAACAATTTTATGGTTCTTTAATTTCCATATTAGATTTTTTACTAAATGAGCTTCATATGTCTGATGTTGGTATATGGCGTTTGACAAGTGAACACACATTATTTAGAATTTATCAGCAAACAGAATAACGTCAACTGTCGTCTTCAATAGCAGTGCTGCTGTTGCCTGTAACAAGAAAAAATTCGAACAAATTTTAGTTTTAATAATTTTGTTTTCAATAATGTTTACGTTTCTAAGTTCTTCATTAAATTTTGTACACTGAAGCTGCATCCTCACTGTTTATTTTATCAAACAGTACAACAACAGAAGCTAAAAATAAACTCAAAAACCACTAAAGTATTATATTATGTAAACTTAATTATTTATTACCATACAGCTGCTAAAAAGGAGTTGTATAGTTCCAAAGACATTTAATAGTAAAGATGTGCTTTTTATAATAATTCAGTAAACTTAAGAGCGCCTTGGTGACCCTTCGCTTGGTTTCATGTCGCAGAAAGCTGCCTGCTCCTTTGTCGATGGGATGCATGATGCCCAGATATGACAGCTACTTATGCTCAGCGATTACAAGACTATTCACGAGGCGCTAAAAACCGCGTTGAGGATAGAGGCGGCCAAGGCAGTAGTTCCTCCACCTTGAAGACTTGGAGTATTCGGTACGTCGGGGACAGATTATCTGTCCAGTGTGGTCAACGAAGATCTTCAAGAGATATGTGTTGGTAATGTGATCAGAGGCCGTTGTCGCTATTCCTTCGAATAACGGTGTGTTTTTTTTGGAGACAAGTATAGATAACTTTGCCGTGGAAGGCCGGATGCAAGGAAAGCTGTGCCGGATACTGGTAGACACAGGTACACCCGTGAACGTAATCAGGCCTGACGTGGCGGAAGGCTTTCTGTCAAAGAAACCGGGTTGACCTTAACAGATAGTGACGGCATCAGGCAACCCCTTACCTCTGGAGGAGGCCTTGCTACAGTTGATCCTGGGGCGGAGGGTTTTAAACCTACGAGTGCTCTTTGGGAGGATGGCTAAGCTGTGATTGTGGACCTGGACGCCTTCAGGAGACAGAAGCCGATTACATCAACATCGAACCCCCATCTTGCGACTCGGACGAGAAGAGGTATCCCTCCAGAGTACCAACGAAAATCTAGGGCCTGCATGTAATTCTGGAGGAGGATGCGGTTGGTCCAGCGATCATGGAACCCCGTGGACTGTCTTCATGATGTGCATGGGATGGCTCATCAACACACCCAGGTGGCTAGTGGCCGGATGAAGGCCGTTGCGACCGGCAGGCCAACAGCCGAAGTTCCGTGAAGGGTGGCATATACATATAGCCCTATCCAGAAAAATGTGCGTTTCCCCAAGCTTCGGCGCTGGGGTTGGCATAAACCCGTTCGACTGACTAGTCGCAGCTAATGACTGTTCTTCCGCAGAACATCAATGCCCCTCCCTGCTACCGTAGATTCCTTTTCTAGAACGCTCGCTCTGTATTCGGGGCCTGTATCAGCCACAGACAGTCGAGTCATCGAGCGGAGTTGAGCTAAGAAGAGCCAGTTTTTCAGTTGCAAGTGACGGTTAAGTTGAGTGAACTTCAGTTGAGTGCAGTGAATGGTGCCGAGTGCAGTTCAGTCGTGAGTTGCGACTGAGAAGTTTTCGATTCGAGGATCAGTTGCGTTTTATTATGAATGCTTGCAGCAGCGTCTCAAGAGTAACGTTTACGCTAGGCTAAGTGTCTAAGGTCCTATATTACAAACGTTGTTTGACTGAAAGATTAGCTAAACCAAACCGGAAGTTTAACTGAAGGTGCCATTTTATAAATGTCTGGTTAGTTAAACTCACAGAACATATAACCAAACCACAGTGCAGTGAGGTTGATATGCCGGAATGCCGAGGAAAGAAGACCATTGCTCATCCTTTTCTTCTTCTTACCCCACCACTAAATGCTGTTGGCACCCTCCTAGCCTAGAGAAAAATTGAAATATTCTGGAATTATGGTCATTTGATGAAAATTAAGTGAAACGTTAAATTAAGGTGATAGACAACAATTCACAACGAAAAGTTATAGCATTTGCAGTAACAAGTTCAATCGCCAATCTTACACCACAACTAAATACAGTTGGCAACTAAAATGTAACATCAGTAATGTTGTTGCTGTAACCAAATGCTTTGGATAGCTTAGAATATTGGTTAATGTTCTGAAATAATGGTATATTGGATGAAAGCTAAGCGTAACAGTTGAGGATTACACAGCTAAAAGTTAGCTTTGTACTAACGAAGCTCGTACCAGTTCAGGTATATCCGGCGTTTTGCTTCGCATGTTACTCGTAGTAAGTAGCATGTAAGTACACTTCAAGCTATTTATTAGTAGTTATTCTATATTCTACTAAGTGCCCATCAAAACGTTTTTCTACTTACTTCAGACCAATTACACCCGAAATAGGTCGTATTCTCGTAGGTATACAGGAGGCTAGGCACAGGCAATGTTATTAATACCTACGCATATAAGCTTGTAGGACCGTATGTTTACTAGATGCATGGATTAATAGCATTACATGCTCCTAGCTTTTATGTTTACGGTTTATTTTAAAAATGTATTGTTATTTTAATATTAATCCAACATTGAAATATATTGTGGTTTAAGGCTTATACCTTCTCGTTGATTTCTGTATCCGGGTTCAAATTTGAAGTAATTGGGTTAGGACTGCCTGTTTCGGAAGTCTGAATCTGTTTAAAAAGCCTTCTATCTGAAAGTGATAGATCTATTTAAGAAATGTTTGAGTTTTTGGGGTGTTTCAACTTCATCATTATAGCAATTCCTCAAATACCTCCCCGGTATGCACGTGTCCGGCTGGGACCGCCATAATACCTACACTAGGCGTTAAACTGTTGTTGAACGGTACATGATCCAGTAAAGTTAAACTTAAGTTAAACTGAAGATTAGCATTTATAAAGCGAAAGGAAGCCTTAATCTATAATTTAAACCTAACTGGGAGTTTAAACTTCCTTTATAATACCGACCCTAAGTGATAAAGAGTGCTAAACAGCTACTGGTGTTGTCATTTGCTACAATATGAAGTAAATGACACAAACTGCTTTGACGTTAAAATATACACGAAAAGTTTGTTCAGCGTGCTGTTGAGTAATAGATTTTGTCTTTCCTTTTTACCTTTGGGTAAATAATTACAATTTGCACTATGGAAGGATTTCTCCCTGGCGCTAGACCTGGAACCTGCTCCCTTCCTGGGAATATCTCGTGTATTCCCGGCACCCTAGGTTGAGAAGGTCTAAGGCAAATGTAGCCGGTTTTAAGATTTGTGTAATGTTGGAATTGTTAGGGACCCCGTGCTTGTTAGCGCACCTCGTCCGGATCTGGTCACCCTTCGGGTTTACCCTTTATCCCTTCCTCCCAGGGATCGCGTTGGAAGTACAAAGGACCACGTTGGCCTACGTGAGGAGCTGTGTTCCAGTTATTCGAGGTCCCTCCGTCTAACTACTCATAGCTCCTAACTCTTAATTTGTATAATAAAAGTGAAATTTGTTGACTCACTGATTCATGAAAGAATCGGGTAATCACATACAATCGACCTCTGAAATGGTGCTCAAGATCTCTTTTTACTTTCTCTACTGGTAAGTAGAAGGACGTATTGTATTCCACCCAAAAATTCGATGTCGAAATTTCACCAGAAATATATGTTTTGACACCCCCTGAATAAAAAAAAAAAAAAAAAAAAAAAAAATACAGAAAGGTCCGTGTGTGTGTGTGTGTGTGTGTGTGTGTGTGTGTGTGTGTGTGTGTGTGTGTGTGTGTGTGTGTGTGTGTGTGTGTCTGTCAGGCTGTGGACAGCATAACTCAAAAATGAAAAGTCGGTTAGAAACCAAGGTTGGTATTTAAGCTTAATGTCTTTCATGGATGCGACACGAAGATTTTGAAGAAAATTACCCCACCCTAAACTATCCTTTACATGGAAAATTTTTCGAAAATGTTGATTTTCTTGTAAATGGCTCTACGATTTTGATTAAAATACCATATGTTTAAGATATTTTATGACAAATGAAATGTACATTTTGAATTTTCTGGCTATAGCCTATGTAGTCCTGTCTACTCTGGATGACTTTTGAATAACTTGTAAACCGTAAGAGATAGATAAAATCTTACTATACAAAACTGAAGATCTCGCTAAAACACACAATTTATGTCTATATATCTTGTAGAGTGAACCATTTCGGAGATATTCCTTGGTATGTGTCAGTTTCGGAAAACTTATACCTTTCGTGAAATGGAACATCGTTCATTTTTTTATATGTTAAGCGTGCAAAGAGATAGGGATCTCAAAGCTTGTTTATCTCAACTAACACGAAGAGCATATAGGAATAAGAATTTGTAAGAATAGTTAGTACAAGAGCAAAGAAAGTTATGTGAGTGCAACACATCAGATTTTTTCCTGAAGGGTTCCGCTTGAAGGATCTGTCAAAATATTGCTAAGAAAATGTTTAATTTTTATGTGTAAGATCCGATATCTCCGTTGCTATATTTGTGGTGGTAACATGTCCGCCTTATATTCAAGAAGTCCCGAATTCGAAACTTGTTTCTGGCAGTTTTTCTTATACGTAGAACACCATTGCGGGTTTCTCGTAATATCTATGGGTTCTGGGCTCATTTAAGCATTATTATATTCATTCGTCATCCTGTATGAGCTATCCGGTTATGGAATGTTAAATTAAAAGAAACAGAGATGCAAAAGCACCAGTTATCTGTTTTATGTCACGCAAAAATGTATTTAGTAAATTATTAGATTATAAAAAATAAAATAAAAAATATCAATTTTAATGTGATAGATTTAAGCGAAATTATGCTGGGAAAATTCTGGTAACGGCATATTTTGGAAGCGAAATATTGGGACGCCGGGCGCGTCACAAAACAAAGGACTGTTGGGTCTAAGCTACTTCACACATATATCAGGCCAGCGAGTAAACAAAGGCGCAAGTTCAAGCGTCCCCACACCACTCACGCGAGCGAACACGTGACTAAAACAATTAAGGGACAAAGGGTTTCCAGTGGCTTCGAGAAAGATCTGGCTACGTCGTAGCCGGTGCGTTTGCGGAAGTCGAGAAATATCCTTGCGACGTCATCCTCTGTATATAAGGAGGCGAGGAAACAGCTGAGCGGAGAGTTGCGGTTACAGGCACGAGTCTGTCAGTGTGTCAGTGAGTGCGTGTGTCGGTGGGTTTTAAAGAAAAGTTCACAAGCGTAGAGTGATTGCATCATCGAAGTTAGTGTATGAGAGACAGAGAAAGTGAAGTAGGATACTGAAAGGACTGAGTCAGGGCTACGAGAAGTAAAAGCTGTGAGTTGTGATAGCACGAAAGATTGCAAACTGTGTTAATGACCACAAGAAAACAATGAAGTGCTAGAAAAGTAGTGGACTGGAATTATCGTTTTTGTCAGAATATTTTACGTAGGTTTTACTTTCCGAAAAAATTTTCTCGAACATGAACATTGAAAATTACCTCATAATACCCGGTAATTTAATAAAAATCTGCGCTATATTTTTGTGTTAGGAAATATTCTCAGATTTTGAATAAACTTTGATGGGAAAACGACACAGGGCTTTCGATGAAATTGACATTGAAGAGAATTTTCAAAGATATAAGCTTTTCATTTAGGCGACGATGAAGCACTGCATGTGGAGAGCTCATGAAAGTATCACACACACACACACACACACACACACACACACACACACACATACACACACACACACATTCGAAATATAAAAATGCTCTTGTGACTCCGTATACCTCACTAACTCCGCATGCACTTCCGGCCATAAGCAAATGCCTCAAGAATGTAATTCGTCACACAGCAAGATGTAAGCACTTATTTAACCACATCACGCGATATTCTCTGCTATTAAATTCGATATATAGCTATCAATCAAACGATTATAAACCAATGTATGCTCATTGCAGAATTATCTCACGCAAACTCAGGTAGGAGGAGAACCTCTATTTAGGTAAGGGTAGAAGTGTAAGTATTGTGAATTCCAGGTGACTGCTATAACGTGGGGTGCCTTTACATGTCCGCAGCTTTGGCACAGGAAACGTTTAGTATGTAATATTAATTATGCTGTCGCGATTAAGAAAGTGAGGTTAACATTAGAGGTATATACGTGGCTAGAATTTAACACGGACACCACGGCAAGCTACCCCAAAGACAGAGTAAATCCACATTGCACCAGATCAAACGGTACAACGGACACCCGGTGGATTACCCACACAAGATCGCCGCCGGTTATACGGGTATAGTCGTCATTGCCAATAACGCAATGCCAATAAAAAAAAATCTGATGTGTTGTACTCACATGACTTTCTCTACTCCTGCACTAACTATTCTTAAAACCTCTTCTTCCTCTATCTTTTTCATGTTAGTCGAGATTTACAGAACGTATCCTATTGCTTACTTCTTTGTAGGTGCAAGGGGAATATAGGAATACAGTAGACTTTGAGCAATAGTCAAATTATTTAAAACTGGTCGCTATATGAAGGCTTTGAAATTCCGTTCTCTTTGCACGACCGAGAGATAAAAAGTGAATAATAACCTTCCACTTGAGAAAAGTATAAGTATTACAAAGCTCACACAAATAACAAGTAATATCTCCGAAATAATTCACTCCACAAAAAAAAAAAAAAAAAAAAAAAAAAAAAAAAAAAAAAAAAATAATAATAATAATAAAATGCATTTCGACATAATTCGTGTGTTTTAGCGAGATCTACATTTTTGTATAGTAAGATTTGGCCTATCTCTTACGGTATGGCAGTTATGCGAAAGTCATCAAGAGTAAACAGCACTGCAAGGACTATAGACAGAAAATTCAATGTATACGTTTATTTCCCATAAGAATATCTTAAACATAAGAGCCATTTTTGAGAAAATCAAAATTTTCGAAAACTTTTCCATGTAAAGGGTAGTTTAGGGTGGAGGAATTTTCCTCAAAATCTTGGTGTCGCATCCTTCAAAGATATTAAGCTTAAATACCAAATTTGGTTGCTAACCGACTTTTCGTTTTTGAGTTATGCCACAGACACGCGCGCACACACACACACACACACACACACACACACACACACACACACACACACGCATGCGCGCGCGCGCGGACTTTTCTCTAAAAATGCTTTGTTGACTCAGGGGACCTCAAAACATATATTTCGGGTGAAATCTCGACATGGAATTTTTGGGTTGAATATAAAATTTCCCCTACTTGCTAAATGTAGTAGAGAAAGCAAATAGGTAAGCAAGTACTAGAACAGTAGCATATAAATGTCTGGAACGCAACGTACACAAATTCCAGATCGCACTACATACCACATTATTAATTCCCAATATTTTTCAGACTCTTCGTATCTATTAGACCCTACTACATCTTCCCCCTATCACGGCAGCTTTCGATCCTTCCTTCTTCAGAGCTGCGGCTGTGCTACTCAGACGGCCGGCCTTCACCTCCTAACGACCAGCTGCACTACTGCCTCAAGTGATGAAACATCACATAAACACCGTTCGTTTCTCAAGTTTCACGAGGACTCTCTTCCTCGAGCTTTTAATGATACGGAACAAGTCATTATGCAACTGTAAAATAGAAACTCCTCATAGCCCGTGATATACTGAAGGAACTCTGTCACCGAAATTTGTATTTTCTACGTTTTAATAGGTATGAAATAAATACTTTGCACACTTAAGGGTGTTTATATTGTAAACTACAATATAAAATTGCAGCACCGTCTGTTTTATAGTTTTGAGGGAATTAATTATTCAATTTATTCACAATGCGAAAACTCATTAATACTTAAAAGATTCCATACACATCAAAAACTAAAATATAACAAGTTTTACTCTTTTATAAGCTCTAATCGCCCAACAAACACCATCAATCTCTACCAGGAACAAAACAATTACTGTTAAAGTAATTAATTTCTTGGTTTAATGGACACTGAAAATGTTTTTAAACTTTTTTTTTTCGCGTATATAAATATTTTAAAGCTACACAAATTTTCAGATTTTGAAGCTAAAGACTGAAGTTGAAGCCACACAAATGGAGCAAATACATGAAGCATTCTAGGAGAATAGTATAAAATTCAACCACTCCTTTTCGTTGAATTTGGTTGATTTTGACCTCTTTTAGGCTCACCATCATGTTCAACTACAGCTGAAAATTTAAGCAGAAACGGGACGTTTGAATGGAACGCACACTAGAACTTTAAAAATGGCAGAATTCCTAACATTTTACTGCCAACTTATAACTCAAGGTTTGGGGATTATATATGCATATACCTAAAACTAGTAAATTTGATAATTTTTCGGTCATTTTTTAGTCCAAGAGTACCTTAACAATAAAACGGGTTGCAGATCATTCATTACGAATAAGTAGGGAAAAAACAAGAACAGGAAGAAGAAGAGGAGGAGAAGAAGTAGAAAAATAAGGAGGAGGAGCAGAAGAAGAAGAAGAAGAAAAAAAAAGAAGAAGAAGTAAACGAAGCCACATTCACAATGAAAAGAAATCGCAAGACTTTGCGCCCATGGAAGCATTTACATACTCACGTAATGCAAGAGATTGCAAACTCTAAACTTCGTGTTTGCGTTGCGTGTATGGAGAAGAGACCTGTGTTTTTTACTTTCTCTACTAGTAAGTAGAGGAAGTATTTTATTCCACCCAAAAATTCGATGTTGAGATTTAACTGGAAATATGTTTTGAGGGCCCCTGGATAAAAAAAAAAAACATTTTTAGAAAAAGGTCCGTGCGCGCGTGTGTGTGTGTGTGTATGTGTGTGTGTGTGTGTGTGTATGTGTGTGTGTGTGCATGCGCATGCGTGCCTGCTAGTATGTGGACAGTATAACTCAAAAACGAAAAGTCGGTTAAAAACCAAAGTTCGTATTTAAGTTTAATGTCTTTTGAGGATGCGACACGAAGATTTTGAAGAAAATTGCTCCACCCTAAAATACCTTTGATATGGAAAATTTTGATTTTCTTGAAAATGACTCTAATGACTTTGATTAAAATAACATATAATTAAGACATTTTTTATGACACATGAAGTGTATATTTTTGGATGACTTTTGATTAACTCATAAACCGTAAGAGATAGACCAATTCTTACTATACAAAAAATGTAGATATTGCTAAACCACAATTTATGTCCAATTTTTCTTTTTTTAATAGAGTGAGTCATTTCTGAGATATTCCTTGTTATTTGTGTCAGTTTAGGAAAACTTGAACTTTCGCCAAATACACCGTTGTTCATTTTTATGTTATCCGTGCAAATAGAACAGGATCTCAAAGCTTTAAAAGATTTGACTATCGCTCAAAGCCTACTATGTTCCTATATTCCCCTTGCACCTACAAGGAAATAAGCAATAAGATAATTTGTACAAATGTTTATCTCAACTAACACGAAGAATAAATAGGAGTAAGAGTTTGTAAGAATGGTTAGTACAAGAGTAGACAAAGTCAAGTGAGTGCAACACATCAGAATTTTTCTTTGTAAATTGCCAGCTTCTGAACAGCACACAATCGCGATGCGAGATTGTTGGCCACAAACTGCACATGGTGCTCTTGCATTTGGCCGTGTCATGTCAATTTAAATGTTGACACCAAATGTAACTGTTGCTTGCTTGTTACCTCACCTTTTATGTACTATTTATTTATAAAGAGTGGATGAATTTTCACACTGAATATTATTGGTGGTATTATTCAATTTGGATGCTTCCACGGTAAAGTGTGAGGCATTCATTAGGGAGGTTCAGGATTCGATTCCCGTCAGGCTGGCCTCTCTCACCACAGACTAATTGTGGCTTCCCTACGAGTGCTGCGGTATTTTCCCTCTACACGAATTTTCTGTCCCTCATGTCCTATCTACATAATTTCCATTTATTTGTTCTAGTTCATTTTTTTCAGTACTGTGGGACCAGCGGTTGTAGTGTTGCTGAGGGAGGAGGTGGGATGGGGTAGTGCAAATTGCTCTCTGGAAAGATTTTTCCCTGGCGCTTGGCGGGACTGTAAAATGAAGCCTGTGAAGTTCTCTTCATTCCGACCCATTTTGTATGATTTTGTATCAATAGGAAACCATTAGACCTATACAAAAACACACATAAAGAAATCATTAGGCATTTCGATTACGAAGTATATCATTCTCTATAATTTGATTTTTCTACTTGAGGTTTCTGCATCTTACATATATGCAGGTAACTTAAACATTCATCTGATAATTTGAAATTATTTGTAATGAAAGATACATTGTAAATAATTCGATGAGAATAGATATTGCTTTTAAAGGAATATTATGTGACCCCGGATTCGGCACACAGCAAAGTACGGACGGAGCCGGGTTGCTTCACATCACTGGACAGGTCGGCGAGCAAACAAAGGTGCAAGGTCAAGCTTCCTCACACCACTCACGTGACCCAGCATGTGACTAACAACAATGAAACGGCCACACAAAAAGGGGTCTCCTCCAGAGCCTTCGAGAAAGATCCGGCTGTGTCATCGGTGGCGCGTGTGCAAGTCGAGAAAAGTCCGTGTAACGTCATCCCCTCTATATAAGCAGACGAGGCAACGAACGTAGAATTACAGTTCAGACACGAGTCCGTCAGTGTATCAGCTATGCGTGTGCGTCGTAAAGAAGATTTAACGAGTGTCGAGTGGTTGCATCGTCGTAGTGTATGAAAGACAGGGAAAGTGAAGAAAGGCACTGAAAGGACTGAGGCAAGGCTACAAGAAGCTAAAGTTGTGAATTCTGATAGCACGAAAGTTTGTAGACTATTAACGACTAGAAGAAACCTGTGTGTTTGTGATAAAATTTTGGAATACAATAAAGTAAAAGAAAAGTAACCGGAATGATTTTGTCATTTTTTCACAATTATACTTAGTAACTACCTATAATTCGTATATATGCCTTAAATTATAATAAGAGATGCGAGTATACGAATTTATAAATGCCAGATCGTGTTAGTGTGCCACATCAGAATTTTTCTTCATTATTTCCGTGGTTTCCTTTCCATATTATTAAAATTCCTTCTTCCTCTCTAAACACATTTTAAAATGAACACAATAATATAATAATTTACGCTTTGATAAAGAATGAGAGGCACCAACAAAAGGAAAGATTTCCTATTGTTGCCTAGCATTATTAATTTAGCTCAATGTTAGTCAACTTGCATTACTGATCCTTTCTTCTTCTTTCTTAACTACTTACCCATAACAACAGGAGGAAACATTGCATTCTATACAAGATGATTAACCTGGAAATACATGTTTTGAGACTGCCTGAATAAAAATGAATGTAATAGCATTTTGGACAAAGGTGTCTTGAATCTGTATATGTATGTGTGTATGTATTTCTATGTCTGTGGTTGTGTGTGTGTGTGTGTGTGTGTGTGTGTGTGTGTGTGTGTGTGTGTGTGTGTGTGTGTGTGTGTGTGTGTGTGTGAACAGGATAGATAAGAAACAAAACGTTCGTGAAGGTTAAACATCAAACTTGCCATTTTAGTCTCACGGCTGCTGCAACACTAAGACTTTGAAGTAAATTTCCCACACTGAAGTACCTTATAAATGGAAACATTTTTGTACTTTTTTCTTCTCTCAAAATTTGCTCTAAGGATCTGTATTAAAATACTACATGGTTAAATGTCGGTCTGGGTGGCTCAGTTGGTTAGACACTGACCTACGGATCCCAAGGTCGCGGGTTGAAACCCGGCCCAGGCCGATGGTTTTTAAGTGTGCTTAAAAACGACAGGTTCATGTCAGTAGATTTACTGGCATGTAAAAGAACTCCTACGGGACAAAATTCCGGCACACCGGCGACGCTGAGGTGATCCTTGCAATTGCCAGCGTCGTTAAACAAGGGGCAAAAACTACATGGTTAAGATAATTGCATGACAAATGAAACGCAATCTGTGAAGTCCTCTGAATCATCTTTGTATAATTGGTAAACTATAAAATACATGTAGACAAAATGAAGATCTCGTTAAGGTACATAATTTATGCCAGATGTTTTTATTTAGCAATTTCTGAGGTATTTCTTGCTATTGCTTTGAATTTTCAGATACTTATATTATTGCCAAACAGAAAGTAGTTATTCTTTTGTTTTCTTCTTTCATTCTTCTCGTGGTCTTGCAAAATGCGCATGATTTCAAAGCCATTATGTAGTGACACACTCATAAGAATCTATTGCTTTTGTTTGCACCGTACAAAGAAATTTCTATTAACTTCTTCCAACACAGTGTGATATCGGAGAATAAATCAATGAAATTAATGAAATGATGCTCAAATGAGCCCGAGGTTCATAAAGCTTAAGGTTAACAGACATTCGTCATCTCAGAGTAAGGGAAAGCGTAGCAAAAAGAAAATTAAAAGAAGCCTTATCCGGATAACTCGCCCTAACCGAGATTCAAACTCAGGTTAATAATAATAATAATAATAATAATAATAATAATAATAATAATAATAATAATAATAATAATAATAATAATAATAATAGTAATAATAACAATAATAATAATAGTAATAACAATAACAATAACAATAACAATAACAATAACAATGACAATAATAATAATAATAATAATAATAATAATAATAATAATAATAATAATAATAATAATAATAATAATAATAATAATAATAATAATAATAATAAAAGCAATAACAACAACAACAACAATAATAATAATAATAATAATAATAATAATAATAATAATAATAATAATAATAATAATAATAATAATAATAATAATAATAATAACAATAAAAGCAATAATAATAATAATAATAATAATAATAATAATAATAATAATAATAATAATAATAATAATAATAATAATAATAATAATAATAATAATAATAATAATAATAATAATAATAATAATAATAATTACAATAATTTGTTCATTTTGACATAAGCATATGTCTGATAAATCGTCAACTCTTTCACGAAAACATAAAGATGGATGACAGATTAATGATGGCAGATGCAAAGGAAGGGGTTCGCACGCATTCGTTTTTCATCCAGTGCCTGTTGATTTGGCTGGCCACATACCGGCATGCAGACTGGCATTTTCGTTACTGACAACATTACGGCATTCTGTGCGAAAATAGGAAGCAATGATATTTGGTGCTATTTGCTATTCAGTGATACAGTGCATTTTCTTTCTAGAACCCGAGTGCTTTGATGCAATTTACAAATTCCATCATTTTCAGTACTATTCACCCTAGTGTCATTCGTCATTTTTGAGTGCAGTTTAATGCCTCCCGTCTCATAACGTAGAGAAGTGACACAATCCAGGTTTTACTTTGGAACGCAACCATTGTCACAAACTTGAGGGACATCAGAGCTACAGAGACACGTACTTCCCACTGTCCACCATCACTCAACTTAGAGACGGTGTGGTTACAACATAAAAGAGTGCAATTCCCACCCATGAAGACAAAAATTGTGTCGTGCGTTTACCAGGATGAGGTCATGATGCTCGCTCCTCGCATTGTTAGCGGACAACCACCTGTTTCGTGTTTCATACCTTGTCGCTGTCTGTCTCTGGAGGGCATCCGGTACATCTGCTTCATTATACTTCATAAGTGATTCTTCTTCTTGATTTCAGAATAGGTGTACTGTCTAATAAATCTTACAGGAATGTGCAAGAAATTCCCACTTAGGTACATAATGAGACTTCAACCAGGAGTAATAATCATGTTGAAGTAAATGAAACGCACTATGATTCTCAATCGCTCCGTATATGAATACTCTTGATTGGAAATACAAACCTTGTACCTTTTAGTACAGCGTGTTACTGCTTTATGGGTCACTTTACCAACCGTCTCAGCCAGCGAGCACATAGCAGGGAGGGGTGTATGGAGAGTCCTGCCTTTGTTGTTCGACCAAGCAATGGTATATGTTAGGGACCCTAGGAGAAAATTTTCAGGTGAAAACGACATTTTCGCTTTTTGAATTGGTACGTATATACAGCCTAAGGCAAAAAAATCTGATGTGTTGCACTCGCATGACTTTCTCTACTCTTGTACTAACCATTCTTACAAACTCGTATTCCTATATCTTCTTCGTGTTAGTCGAGATAAGCATTTGTACAAATTATCTTATTACTTATTTCCTTGTAAGTGCAAGGAGAATATGGGAATGCAGTAGGCTTTGTGCGATAGTCAGATATCGTATAGCTTTGAGATCCCGTTCTCTCTGTACCGTTAACACGTAAAAAGTGAACAATGGTGTATCATTTCATGAAAGCTTCAAGTTTTCCGAAACTGACACAAATAACAACGAATATCTCCGAAATTGCTCACTCAAAAAAAAAAAAAAAAAAAAAAAAAATTATTTGGATATAAATGCTGGTGGTGGTGCTGCTGGAAATGGTGCTGGTGTTGGCGGTGCTTGTGGTTAGTGGTACTGATGGTAGTGTTGGTGGTAATGGTGGTGGTGGTACTGGTGGTGGTGCTGGTGATGGTGGTGGTGCTGGTAGTGGTGGTAGTGCTGGTGACGGTGGTGATGGTGGTGGTGGTGGTACTGGTTGAGGTGCTGGTGATGGTGGTGATGCTGGTACTGGTGGTGGTGTTGGTGGTACTGGTGGTGGTGACACTGTTAGTTGGTGGTGCCGGTGATGGTGCTGGTGTTGGTGCTGGTGTTGGTTAATGGTGTTGGTGGTAGTTCTGTTAGTGGTAGTGGTACTGGTGAGGGGCTAGGTGTAGCGGTGGGATGGTGGTGGTACTGGTTGAGGTGCTGGTGATGGTGGTGGTGCTGGTACTGGTAATGGTACTGGTACTGGTTGTGGTGCTGGTGGTGGTGGTACTGGGGTGGTGGTACTGGTTGAGGTGCTGGTGATGGTGGTGGTGCTGGTACTGGTGGTGGTGTTGGTGGTACTGGTGGTGCTGGTAGTGGTGGTGACACTGTTAGTTGGTGGTGCCGGTGATGGTGCTGGTGTTGGTGCTGGTGTTGGTTAATGGTGTTGGTGGTAGTTCTGTTAGTGGTAGTGGTACTGGTGAGGGGCTAGGTGTAGCGGTGGGATGGTGGTGGTACTGGTTGAGGTGTTGGTGATGGTGGTGGTGCTGGTACTGGTAATGGTGCTGGTACTGGTTGTGGTGCTGGTGGTGGTGGTGGTACTGGGGTGGTGGCTATGGTGGAGGTGCTGGTAGTGGTGGTGGTGGTGGTACTGGTGGTAGTGACAGTGATTGGTGGTACTGGTGGTGATAGAGGTTGTGCTGGTAGTGGTGGTACTGGTGGTTGGTGGTGCTGGCGTTTGGTGATGCTGATGGTGGTGGTGGTTGGTATAGTAATAACAACAACAACAATAATAATAATAATAATAATAATAATAATAATAATAATAATAATAATAATAATAATAATAATAATAATAATAATAATAATAATAATAATAATAATAATAATAATAATAATAATAATAATAATAATAATAATAATAATAATAACAATAATAATAATAATAATAATAATAATAATAATAATAATAATAATAATAATAATAATAATAATAATAATGTAACAAATGAAGAAAACACCGGTTGCTGCTATTCACACTTTATTGCCTTTTAACCAGTTAGCGTAGTGCTAACGTTACACTCAGATTACTTTTGTCCAAGCTCAGAGCAACAGAACAACTGCCGAATCAGAAATAAGAACTGTCCGATTCAACTGCTAGTCGGCACGACTCCTCAACGCTTCGCATACGTCTCTTTTCTCTCCATCGGCACGACTCCTCAGCGCTTCGCATACGTCTCTTTTCTCTCTCGTGCCCGGTGCTTGGCAGCGACTTATATAGGTCCTTAGACAGAGGCAAAGCTCTCGAGATAGAATATTCGGGAGTGCCTGTGACGGAACGGTCCAGAAACCGCACCGCTATGTAATAGCTATTGTCTCGTACGCTCCTATTGTTGTCGGCAATTAGATGCGGCGGGCGCGGTGACAACAACAACAACAACAACAACAACAATAATAATAATAATAATAATAATAATAATAATAATAATAATAATAATAATAATAATAGTAGTAATAATAATAATAGTAGTAGTAGTAATAATAATAATAATAATAATAATAATAATAATAATAATAATAATAATAATAATAATAATAATAATAATAATAATAATAATAATAATAATAATAATAATAATAATAGTAATAATAATAATAAATCACAGAGGAAAAATATTAGAAGAATTTATAACAGGCAGTAACCTATTCATACTTAATGAAGCTAACGGTATTCCAACATTTCAGTCAAATAAAGGCAAGAGCTATATAGACCTAACTATTACAAACAGTAGTATGGTCAATAGGGTCACAAATTGGAGATGTGGAGAAATAGAAAGTTGCTCTGACCATACAGCAATAACATTTAACGTGATAACAAATACCTTGAATAGAAACTTTGAATCTGATAACACCCATAGCATAGGTATAAGATACATAGTTAAAATTGATAATATTCCTAGTTTCCTGGAGGAAGTAAGAAAAGAATTCATTACAAAATTTAATTGTGAATATCAGGGCAGTGATCTTACTAAACTGGACAACGAACTCAGTGAAAAAACCAAGACACAAATAGAAACAGAATTATTATGCGAAAATCTCACCAGCTGTATAACTTCTGCATGCAAAACAGCATTCAACTATTCCTTACAAAAGAAAAATTCAACTAAGTACAGAACGGTACCGTGGTGGAACGAAGAATTAAAAATTAAACGGAACAAGGTCAATGCTATGAGACGGCGATACCAACGGACACAACATAATGAAGCCCTGAGAGAAGAAAGGAAAACTCAGTATCTCGTCGAAAAGCGACAGTATCAGAACAATTTACAAACAGCAAAAATGAATTCTTGGAAATTATTCTGTACTGCCACCGATAGTTCAAATCCCTGGAATAAAGTATACAAGATTGCAGTAGGGAAACTCAGAGATAAAACCATTTTGACAACAATACAAAAACCTGATGAAACATATAATGAAGATCTCAACAGCACGTTAAAATATATGATAGACTATTTCATTCCTGATGATAAAGAAGATGAGGACTCTGAGCTTCAACGGAATATAAGAATAATGGCTAAGGAGCCTCCTAATACAGATGAAGACACAGAATTCACTGTAGAGGAAGTTAGAGCAGTAATAAAGAGCTTTAAGCCCAACAAAGCTCCAGGAGAAGATGGAATTACAAGTGTGATCCTTCTACAAGTGTTCAATTATTTCCCATCTTTTCTTACTGCAGTGTACAATAATTGCCTTAAAAAAGGCTGCTTTCCAACGCAATGGAAAAAATCAAATATATTACCAATAATTAAACCAGGAAAGCAACATAGTGAAGAAGTGACAAAGTATCGACCAATCAGTCTTCTAAATGTTGGAGGAAAGGTATTGGAGAAACTTTTGATCGACAGAATATTACATCAGATAAACACCAACTTGTTAAATGCAAACCAGTTTGACTTCACACCTCAGAAAGGGACAGTGGATGCAGCCATGGCTGTGAAACACTTCACAGAGGAAAGCCTTCGAGCAAAAAAATGTGTTGTAGCCGTTAGCTTAGATGTACGTGGCGCTTTTGATTCAGCCTGGTGGCCACGTATTTTGCTCAATCCCAAAGAACTGCAATGTCCAAAAAATTTATACAGGTTGACAGGCAGCTACTTCAGTAACTGAACAGCGACCTTACAAACAAATGAATGCAAGATCACAAAGGAGGTAACCAGGGGATGTCCACAGGGTTCAAGCTGCGGTCCTGGTCTGTGGAACATATGTACAATTCAGTTCTCAACTTGAAACTAACAAACCAATCAAAAGTAGTGGCTTTTGCAGATGATCTACTTCTACCTACAAGAGGTAACAGCAACAAAGAAGCAGAAAACTATGCAAATTCAGACTTAAAGAAAGTAGAGAACTGGGCAAAGCAAAACAAACTGAAATTTAACGACTCAAAATCAATGGTTCTATTAATATCAAGCAGAAGGAAAGCTGGTAACGAACCAATCAAGGTATACCTGAATTACAAACCACTTGAGCAGGTAAGAGAACTTAGATACCTAGGGATAACCCTAGATGAAAAATTCAACTTTAATAGACACATTAACAACATAACGGACAAGGCACTCCTACTAACAAGCATGCTAACCAAAGTAGCAAGACTACAGTGGGGACTCGGCCACCAGTCTCTGAGAACTATCTACAGAGGAGCAATAGCACCTATACTAATGTACGGTTCACCAGTCTGGGAACAGGCACTAGAGAGGAAAAAAAATATAAAGATACTCCAGAGAACACAGAGAATAATTAACATCAAAATTGCCAAAGCATACAGAACCATATCTTTTGAAGCGTCATGTGTAGTAGCTGGAGTGAAGCCAATCTATATTAAAATAGCAGAAGCAGCAAAACTCTATAAGATAACACATGGAATGACACCAGAATCGTCATATTATGATGCACCCTTACATATAGCAAAATGGAACCATCCAGCGGAGTGTATACCTATGGAAGAAGTCAATGAAGGTAAATATTGTGAAATAGAAATCTTCACAGACGGTAGTAAAATCCATGGAAAAGTTGGAGCTGCAGCAGTAATATTTAAACACGGAGAAATTATACATAAAATCAAGGCTAGATTACATGACAGATGCTCCAATAACCAGGCAGAGCAAGTGGCAATCATTAGAGGATTAGCAACACTTCAGGATATGAACATAAGTGTACAAGAAAGAATAACTGCAGTGTATACAGATAGCAAAATTACCCTAGATCTAATCAGAAATAATTCAAAACATAATAATTTAATAGAAGAAATTCAAAAGAATCTTAAAAGCCTTAAAGAACAGAAGTGGATCATACATTTTGCCTGGATCAAAGCTAATGCTGGATATCTTGGCAATAAATTAGCTGATAAACTAGCTAAGGAGGCTGCGGCTGATAATGCTACGGACTATGTGTACAACAAAAAACCAAAAACAACATTTGTCAGCGAAATCCAATAACAAGGGATGCAGAAGTGGCAAGAAGAGTGGACTAATACAGCGAAAGGAGCAGCCTGCAAGGAGTTCATCCCATCAGTATTTCGAAGAATGAACACACAAATTAACTTGAATTTCACACCGACAGCAATGATTACGGGACACGGACTAACTAAATCCTACTTACACCGGCTGGGAATAATACAGGACTCTAGATGTATCTGTCTACAAGAAGAGCAAACAATAGAACATCTGATATATCGATGTGGCAAACTAAAACAGCAAAGGGAAGTAATGAAGAAAGGCATCGAATCTAATAAAAACAAATGGCCAGTGACTAAAGAGCAGCTAATCACAAACAACATAAGGGCTTTCAAAACATTTATTCAAAGCATTAATTTTGGTGAATTAAAATAGTACATTCCAACTGCTAATAGGAAGATAGTGGAAGTGAAATGGTGCAGTGAGATGAAATAAACAAATAAAGGATCAGATATAAACACCTCAAGTTCAATTTAAAGGACAACTGGAAGATAGTAGAAGTGATAGTGACAGTGAATATAGAAATAAAAATAAAATAACAATGAACATGTCAGTATACTAAGGACAATAACAAATAACCATATGATTAAATAATAAAACAAATTATAACAGGTATCAATGTAATAGCATGTAGTATCGCTTACTGCGATGGGGCATGCTTGTTATAGCCAAAAATAATAATAATAACAACAACAACAACAATAATAATAATAATAATAATAATAATAATAATAATGATAATAATAATAATAATTATAATAATAATTATAATTATAATAATAATCATAATAATCATAGTAATAATAATAATGATACTAATAATAAAGATGATGATGATTATGATAATAATAATAATAATAATAATAATAATAATAATAATAATAATAATAATAATAATAATAATAATAGTAATAATAATAATAATAGTAATAATAGTAATAATAATAATAGTAATAGTAATAAAAATAAAGTAGTAATAGTAACAATAGTAAATATAGTATAATAATATAGTATAATATAATATAATAGTAATAATAAGACAAATTATAACAGGTATGAATGTAATAGCATGTAGTATCGCTTACTGCGATGGGGCATGCTTGTTATAGCTAATAAAATAAAATAAAAAAAAAAAAAAATAATAATAATAATAATAATAATAATAATAATAATAATAATAATAATAATAATAATAGTAATAATAATAACAATAATAATAACAATAATAATAATAATAATAATAATAATAATAATAATAATAATAATAATAATAATAATAATAATAATAATAATAATAATAATAATAATAATAATAATAATAATAATAATAATAATAATAATAATAATAATAATAATAATAATAATAATAATAATAATAATAATAATAATAATAATAATAATAATAATAATAATAATAATAATAATAATAATAATAATAATAATAATAATAATAATAATAATAATAATAATAATAATAATAATAATAATAATAATAATAATAATAATAATAATAATAATAATAATAATATTTTGTAGTTTAATGACGCTGTCAATTGCTAGGATCACATTAGCCTCGCCGGACGTTTGTCCTGCAGTTCTTTTACATGCCAGTAAATCTACTTACATGGAACTGTTGTTTTTAAGCACACTTAAAAACCATCGGTCTGGGCCGGATTTGAACCCGCGACCTTGGGAACAGTAGCTGATTTTTGGTGGTGCTTGTGGTTGGTGGTGCTGGTGGTTGGTGACGCTGGTGGTTAGTGATGCTGGTGGTGGTTTTGGTGGATGGTGATGCTGGTGGTTGGTGGTGCTGGTGGTGGGGCTGGTGGTTGGTGATGCTGGTGGTGGTGCTGGTGTTTGGTGATGCTGGTGGTGGTACTGGTGAGTCGTGGTGGACTTGGTGGTGCTGCTGGTTGGTGGTGCTGGTGGTTGGTGATGCCGGTGGTGGTGCTGGTAGTGCCATTGGTGGTACTGGTGGTTGCTGATGCTGGTGGTTGTGCTGGTGGTTGTTGATGCTGGTGGTGGTGCTAGCGGTTAGTGATGCTGGTGGTGGTGCTGGTAGAGGCGGTGGTGTTGGTGGTAGTGGTGGTAGGAGGTGGTGGTATTTATGGTACTGGTGGTTGGTAGGGCTTGTGGTGCTGGTGGTTGATGATGCTGGTTATGGTGCTAGTGAGTAGTGATAGTTCTGGTGGTTGGTGGTGTTGATGGTGGAAGTGCTGGTGGTTGGTGGTTCTGATGGTGATAGTGCTGGTGGTGGTGCTGTAGAGGCGGTGGTGTTGGTGGTCCTGGTGGTCGGTGGTCGTGGTGTTGGTGGTACTGGTGGTTGATGGTGCTGGTGGAAGATGATGCTGGTGGTGGTGCTGGTGAGTGGTGGTGGTGGTTGTTGGTGGTGCTGATGGTGGTGGTACTGGTGGTGGTGTTGGTGGTACTGGTGGTTGGTGATGCTGGTGGTGGTGCTGGTGGTTGGTGATGTTGGTGGTGGTGCTGTTGAGTCGTGGTGGTGTTGGTGGTACTGTTGGTTGATGCTGCTGGTTGTGGTGCTGGTGTTTAGTGGTGGTTCTGGTGGTTGGTGGTGCTGATGGTGGTAGTGCTGGTGGTTGGTGGTGCTGATGGTGGTAGTGCTGGTGGTGGTGTTGGTGGTACTGGTGGTTGGTGATGCTGGTGATGGTGCTGCTGATTTTTGCTGGTGGTGGTGCTGGTAGAGGCGGTGGTGTTGGTGGTACTGGTGGTTGGTGGTGGTGGTGTTGGTGGTACTGGTGGTTGGTGGTGGTGGTGATGGTGCTGGTGATTGATGCTGGTGGTGGTGCTGTAGAGGCGGTGGTGTTGGTGGTACTGGTGGTCGGTGGTCGTGGTGTTGGTGGTACTGGTGGTTGGTGGTGCTGGTGGAAGATGATGCTGGTGGTGGTGCTGGTGAGTGGTGGTGGTGGTTGTTGGTGGTGCTGATGGTGGTGGTACTGGTGGTGGTGTTGGTGGTACTGGTGGTTGGTGATGCTGGTGGTGGTGCTGGTGGTTGGTGATGTTGGTGGTGGTGCTGTTGAGTCGTGGTGGTGTTGGTGGTACTGTTGGTTGATGCTGCTGGTTGTGGTGCTGGTGTTTAGTGGTGGTTCTGGTGGTTGGTGGTGCTGGTGGTTGGTGGTGCTGATGGTGGTAGTGCTGGTGGTGGTGTTGGTGGTACTGGTGGTTGATGGTGCTGGTGATGGTGCTGGTGATTTTTGATGCTGGTGGTGGTGCTGGTAGAGGCGGTGGTGTTGGTGGTACTGGTGGTTGGTGGTGGTCGTATTGATGGTAGTGGTGGTTGGTAGGGCTTGTGGTGCTGGTGGTTGACGATGCTGGTTGTGGTGCTGGTGAGTAGTGGTGGTTCTGGTGGTTGGTGGTGCTGATGGTGGTAGTGCTGGTGGTGGTGTTGGTGGTACTGGTGGTTGGTGATGCTGGTGATGGTGCTGGTGATTGGTGATGGTGGTGGTGCTGGTAGAGGCGGTGGTGTTGATGGTACTGGTGGTTGGTGGTGGTGTTGGTGGTACTGGTGGTTGGTGGTGCTGGTACTGGTGGAAGATGATGCTGGTGGTTGGTGGTGCTGAGTTTAGTGGTGCTGGTGGTGGTGTTGGTGGTACTGGTGGTTGGTGGTGCTGGTGAGCCGTGGTGGTGTTGATGGTACTGGTGTTTGGTGATGCTGGTGAGTCGTGGTGGTGGATGGTACTGGTGGTTGGTGGTGCTCGTGGTGGTGCTGGTGGTGGTGCTGGTTGTTGTTGGTATACAAAACACACACAACACAACGCTGTTTCTAAAAATTACTTTTCTTTCTTTTTTTTTTAATTCATGGGTTCTCAAAGTATGTACTTCCGGCGAAATCTCGATATCGACTTTTTTTTTAATACAATACTTTTTCTGCTTACTGTACGTGGTAAAAAGAAGTATAGAGCTACAATATGGTAATGATTACAAATAAAAGTGGGAAAATAAAAACTAGGTTCAACTGTACATTTTGCAGTATATTCAACTTGCATATGTAGATTGCAATTTCTCTGCTAATTTCTCTGTTCCTATATAACTTGTGCTGACTTAAGTCTCTCAATCCCTTGTAAAACTTCGGTGGAGGTAAAAAATTCAGTCTATTACTTTAAAATGAGTACTTAAAAACTTTATTTATGTGCTGTTTAAAATTAGTTTTGTGTTTTTCATTGGAATACTACTCGTACATACATTGAAGTTAATACTTTCAGGTGCATATTTTAGTTATAGTTAATTTAACGGTGCAGAAGCTAACGTTAGTGTTGTACACACAATGTCGCGCACGCCCAGTGATTTATATAAAGATATACATACATACGTATTCCAAAAACGTGTAAGTTCCTAAATTGAACATATCCGATACAATAGCAGCCTCGGCTCATGTATTTATTACACGGCCTAGCTCTTTCTATTATCTGCAATTGCTGCTACGCATGATGACTGAATGTCACCAACGCTGCAATTATAAAATTCGCAGAAGTATGTGAATGTTGCCAACCACAGGAAATATCAACAGCGTATAATTCGTGACGTGGAAGTAGTTTCTTTAATAAATGTAGTATCGCCAATTTCGTAACGCGGTGCTGGTATTTTCAGCCAATTCATTTGTTAGGTTGGTAACAGTCCATGCAGACGACAGTATTCTGCTATAATACAGGATAATCCATATAAGATCAATGATTTACTGATTGATACATAGAGCCTAATTTTGACATCTTAGAACCTAAAAATGTGAGGCTGGTTATTGCAGTTAGCCATAAGGAACAGGAAACTCAATCTTGAAATACCCGATGTCCAGTAGGTATATGAACTTAGAACCACGCTAGTGATGTGCCTAAAGACAGTTGGAATGCAATTCCAAGCAAAACAAATTTAAGGAAGTGGCAATGTGACAAAGTTTGTTGACAACAACGTTTTAACCAGGCCGTAGACAGTCCTAAGCCTATGAAATTGGGAAGGAAAATTGTTGTTGTCTGTTTATGCTTGAATCAATATAACCTGGAATGCAAAATATTGTAGTGCTATTTCGCAAACAGTTCTGAAACGTTTCGCAAACGGGCGGTACATTTCTTTGCAAACGTGGCCATTTTTATCTTTCGATATCGTACTTCACTGATTTCTGAGCCTTATATATCCAAAGCGATCTCACTCTCGGATTGAACTCAACATATAAACGCGGAAATAGGAGTGCAGTCAATATGTGTTCATAAGTAGTAAATATGCATACTGTACACGTACATATGTATGTACCATGAAATAGCTAAGCTAAGTCTTGCTCAAGCTGCCACACCGAGTTAGCCGTAAGGAACTAGAAACTAATTCTAAAATATCAGTCAGTCCCGGTAAATATGCATCTGATGGATTAACAGCGTCGTCGAATGAATCCAATAAATGATGGAACACACAATCCCGAAACATTTAAGTATTTCAACTTACCTTTTCGAAGCCATACTTGTTTAGTAAGGCGAAACAGTTCCATAATAATCTTTTACCTTTAAGAAGGGCTTACACTTCTACTTGTGATGCACTTCAGATACCTAAAGTTTAAAATAGCACTTACAGTAGAATAAAATACAAATTTGTACATTTCCACTGCGAACAGTTCAGAAAATATTTATTTCTTTTTTTCCTCTCAAAAATTTATTTTTTCAATAATATTGTGATAGGTGCTATAGATTTAGCACTACATCTCAGTCATTCCAGTCCAATATAACGACTTTAGGGATGTGAGATAACTAAGCTGACAATGGCGAACAATAATAGCAATGTTAACCCATTGTTGGGCCTGTGAACACTCTGAATTTCATGGAAGGGAGCATATTATGAAGAATACAAAAGGATGTTTCCCCGTTGAAGGCATTGTACCTTAACATAATCTGAAAGTGGCGTGTTATGAGAATGGGTCAAGAACGTTCGTCACGCTCCACAATGAATTGTCACACTACGGTTTGCTAATATGGATTCAGCCTGGTTACTTCGACAAGCTTTGAAGAAGTTTCACTTGTCTTTACACAGTTTCATTAAGAAAATAATGTAAACAAATATTTTATTTTAAAACATTGACTTAACGAACAAATAATTTAAAATTTCTCTACACTAAAATAGTCAAAAGAATAAAAATGGATCATAAAATACCACCTAAATGATTCATTAATTATTAAACAATAATTTCAGATGTGTAGGAAATTATTGTACGCTCCACTTCTGGTTAGTGCAACTCTATATCACACAGCTCACTATGCTCACTTGGTGTTTGATGTAGTAGTGTGGCATGTAATATTTTGACCTTCATTGTAAACCTGAGCTTAAAAGTAACTAAAATATTAGAGGACTTAAAATAGCATGAGAATACCCCGAAAAGGTCTAAAAATTCCTGTATATATGCGTTCCAGTGAGTCCGACAAATTCTAAACCATAAAGTCCTTGAAGAACCTATAGAAATCACAGATAAATGCCCGAAGTAATAGGTATCTGCAAAGAGGGAGATCAGGACACGTTTTTAAAGGATAGTGTAGAGAAGTAGAGGAGGAGGGAATAGGTTAGATAATAAGAGGATAGAATGAATATCGAGAAAGGGATCATGATGATGTGATAGAATGAATAAGAGGAGGTTCTAGTTTAGGTTAGGTTAGGTTATGTGAGGACAGGGTTACATACACTCTAAGACCTTCCCCACCCCCTCAAAAAAAAAAAAAAATGAAAAAGAAAAAAAGAACAGACTCTGGAAGCATATAAGTCCATGTCGTTTCCGCGGCCGGTTTACAATGGTGTCACGGAATGCATATCTTTAGCGTAGTTCTGTTGCAATGTTTCACTTTTTTTACTGAGGAAAGATGATGCTAGATACTCCAAAGTATCTTATGAAGTGAAAAATAAATGTTTTTCACGTGAATATGGGTTCAAATTTCACTTCTTACCCACATATTTCCAAAACACTAAAAATAAGCGTGAATAACGGTGATTTTCATATCAATATTTCAGGAGCTATGTACAACTGTTTTAATTTTCTTTCGATGTACATCACACAATGACTCTTCATCTTCAAAACGTGTATATGGCTAATAATTTTCGACATTTATAAATAATCCTTAGAGCCTGTTTAATTATGACTGTGTGTCGATGTCAGTTAATCACGGTAAATAAAGATAAAGTCCTCTGCAGGGAAAAGTAATTGTCTGAAAAAAATATCATTTTTGATTTTGCGTCATTACAATATAACAAATAAAAAAGTATCAGAAAATATGATTTGAAGCTTTCCTGAGCCCGAGAGCATCTTGAATAAGTATCAGAAAGTTTTCCTCTAAAGTCATTCGTTTCCCCACAAAACACGTGACTAACGGACAATTGGTGCTGGCGCCCTCTGGTCGTCATACGCGTACAGTGCTTGTGAGACTTCAGTTGGGATAGACGTATCAGTCCATTTCTGACTCCATGGCTAAATCACCAGCCCAAAGACAGCGTGAATACAAACAACGTCTGAAGCAGCAAGGCAGTTATCCACAATGGAAGGAAAAAATAAAAGTGACTATGAGGAAAGGAAGAGCAATACTGAAATAAACAAAACAAGGAAGAGAACACTTCAAGTCTGAATTAGGAGACATAAACTGTACTAAAGCACACATAAGCCCCTTCGTACTATAATAAAAAATTACTTTACTACAATAATTGTGGAAGTTCGTGGCACACCCTTCGCCCTTCACTAGCGTGCCACGGCACACCTGTTGCGGTACACTGGGATAAACCATCAAAACCATGGACAACATCACATATTTCAACTAAGGAAAAAAAAAAAAAAAAAAGGAGCAGACTCTGGAAGCGTGTATTTGTCTAAGTCCATGTCGTTTCCGCGACCGGTTTACAATGGTGTCACGGAATGTGTGTCTGTAGCGTCGTTCTGTTGTCATTTCTCATATTGATTCTCAAATATTCAAAGTGAGCGGATGGCCGAGTCTGCTCATTTTTGTCTCAGGGTGTATAATGTTATCGTTCTGACTTTTGAACCCCGATGTAAGACTAGTATTTTTTTTTTAATTTCTACTTTTTTTATTTCTTAGAGAAAACCTAGACAGGAAGCAAGAAGCTTCCTGGGCACAATACTATGATAATTAACCAGTTAAAATGATAGACTGTGTGACAACAAAAGGCTTTCTTCTTCTTCTTCTTCTTCTTCTTCTTCTTCTTCTTATCCGGTGTTGAGGACTGTCTTCCGGAAACCAAACGTCATTCCTCCCTGTCTCTCCACTGTCCAGGATCCAGATTTCTTGAAGTCATGGTCTTTTGTAATCCCTTCTGTCCATGTCGTTGTTGGTCGGTCACCTTTCCTTTTTTACTTTTTCTACTACGTATAGTAAAGCAGAGGAAGTATTGTATTCCACCCAAAAATTCGATGTCGAGATTTTACCGGAAATATATATTTTGAGGCCCTCTGAATAAAAAAAGCATTTTTAGAAAAAGGTCCGCGCGCGCGAGTGTGTCTATCTGTGTGTCAGTGTATTTCAGTCTGTGGACAGCATAACTCAAAAACGAAAACTCGGTTAAAAACCAAAGCTGGTATTTAAGTTTAATGTTCTTAAAGGATGCGACACGAAGATTTTGAAGAATTTTCCGCCACCCTAAACTACCCTTTAACACATTTTTACTTTCTTTACTGGTAAGTAAGAGAAGTATTGTATTCTACCCAAAAATTCGATGTCGAGATTTCACCGGAAATATGTCTTTTGAGACAGCCTGAATCCAAAAAGAAGAATTTTTAGAAAAAGGCCCGTGTGTGTATCTGTCTGTGTGTCAGTCTGTGGACAGCATAACTCAAAAACGAAAAGCCGGTTAAAAACTAAAGTTGGTATTTAAGTTTAATGTCTGTCAAGCATGCAACACGAAGTTTTTGAAGAAAATAGCCCCACCCTAAACTACCCTTTACGTGGAAAATTTTTCGAAAATTTTGATTAAAACGATTTTGATTAAAATATCGTATTTTTGAGATATTTTTATGGCAAATGAAATGTGTATCTTGAATTTTCTGGATATAGCCCCTGTAGTCGTATTTACTTGGAAGACTTTTTTTTCGTCATCTAGCAGTCGAGCAGTGCGGACATACCAAGGACCAGGTACCTGCAGAACAATGGGTGTGGATCTGGTGCTTTACCGGGCGAGGATAGGAATGTGGACGGGCCGGTGTTCGCGGATAGCAGGTAGCGAGCGGGCAGAAGCGACCGCAACTTCGAAGAAATGCTATTTATGGTTTTTGTATTGGCAAGTTTACTTGTGATAGGAGGAATCGAATTAAACCCTGGGCCTGTTGGAAACACGACAACTGATGAAAGATGTGGGAACTGCAACAAGGCACTGAGGTCAGGTCTTCGGTGTAGCACTTGTGTGAAATGGTACCATTTGGGCTGCCAAAAAATAAAGAGGGACCAGGACATTGAAGAAAATTGGGCATGCAAAGACTGCAGGGGTAATGACATCGTCACTACAAACCAGAAAAAACTGGAGCAGCTACAGGAGGAAGTGCGGGAATTAAGAGAGAAGCTGAAAGATGCAGAAGAAAAAATCCAGAGGCTTGAAGAAGAAAATCGCCAACTAAGAAAGCCACGAGAAGAGGAGGGTGGAAAAAAAGATGAGAAATCATGTCTAATAGGAGACTCCATTATAAGACATGCAGGAAACCCAAATGCGGAGTTAGTTTGCTATCCTGGCATAAGGGCCGATGGTCTACAGAGGGAAATCGAGAGGAAGCAAAACGAGACGGAAAATGACTACCGGACAATTGTGTTGCACGTTGGAAGTAATGACCTAAAGAGGAGCGTTAATTGTGCAATGGGGGACATGTACGACCTCGTTAACACGACAAAACAACTGTTTCCTTCAGCAAAAGTCGTTGTTAGTGGAGTTTTGAGGCGAAGCGATGTTAACTGGAGGAAAGTGATGCAAGTGAATGATGCATTTTCGTGGGTAGCGGAGCGACTTAACGTGCAGTTTTTGGACCGAAATTCGTGGATTAGTAAACTGAGACTTTGGACGAGATGGTGTTCACCTTAATCGAAGAGGATCTTAAAATTTGGCAGCGTTGTTCGAGAGTAACCAAGTGGACCGATGGCATCGAGGTGCAGGAACAGCAGTGACATCAACTCCTAGGAAACGACAATTCAGAGGTAAGGACTGACTCTTTAAGGGTGTTACAGGTAAATTGTCGTAGTATTGTGAATAAGACTGTAGAATTTTGGAATTTAGTAGAAATATGTAATCCAAATGTAATTATAGGTACGGAATCATGGCTGAGCATTGATATTAATGACGTGGAAGTATTTAGATCAGATTACAGGGGGTTCAGAAGGGACAGGGACGGCAGGGGAGGGGGGATTTTTATTTGTACTAAATCAGAATTAAGCAGCAAAGTATTGTGGGTTGAAGAGGATGTAGAAATCATGACAATAGAAATTATCGATCAAAGAAATGAAGGGAACAATGTAACAATAATAGCTTGCTACAGACCACCTGGCGAATGCGACTATGTAACTCTCCATAAACTAGTGGCAAAAATCGCTTCTGAAACACGACATAATATTATCTTAGCAGGAGATTTAAATCTGCCAAACGTGAACTGGGACGGACAGTTAATAGGAGGCGAAGCTCAAAATCTGGTTAACCTTCTCATCTGGGATCAGGGGCTATTACAAGTTGTTAAAACAGGTACCCGGCAATCAGCTGTATTGGATGTATTTTTATGCAGGCCGGAATCATTGTTTTCCTCATACGCGGTTTTACCAGGTATAAGTGACCACAGCAGTGTACACATCTGCTCATTAGTGACTTCTGCGGCACTGCTTACGTTTAAGAAGTCTATCAATATTTGGCGACAAAGTCGAAGTGCAACAAGAAGATTGCCTTAGAAGATCCATCAGGCGATCGTCGCGTAACCTGTTGCGATTCAGACTTTCAATATAGATCAACTTGGAGAAACTGTTCGCAAGTATATGTAGAGCTATACACACCCTTATGCACACTATTGTTGCAAATGCTTACTTCTCTATTTACTTTTTAATCGACATAAGTATTTCTAGAAGGCATCTTATTCCTAATTGTCTTGCAGGTGCAAGGCGAATACGGGATTATGGTAGGCTTTAAGTGATGGTGAAATGTTTTAAGAGCTGGTTGCTATACGATGCCTTTGAAATTCCGTTCTCTTTGCACGGCCAAGGAAAAAAAAAACCGAATAACATATTTCTATTTGAAAAAAAGTATAAGTATTGGCAAATTGAAACAAAGAATAAAGAATATTTCGGAAATGGTTCACTCAAAAGAAAAATGAAGTATTGACACAAATTGTGTGTTCTAACCAGACCACATTTTTTATTTAGTCAGCTTTTATCTGTCTCTTACTGTTCACCATTTATACAAAAGTCATTCAGAATGAACAGGACTTCTGAGGACATTCCCAGAAAATTCAAGGTATAACCTAGAAATGACCATTGAATCGTGTATTTGTATCCGTCACTGGATACTGACTGTGTCCTTCCGACTGAAGGAGTGGAGTGGGGATAGCCGCTCGTTACGTAAGGTTCTCCAAAGAGAGAAGGTTGGACATCCCTGTTCAAGAGCTTCCAAGTTCCAATCTTATTAATGGTGAGTGACTGGATAAGGTTTTCTTCAGGGTTTTCCGTTATACTGTGATTCAGATTTTCTATACTGTGTCGAGCCTCGGAACCCTGTTCCTATTTCCAGCATTGGTCGACTATTGAAGTTCCTTCTGCATCCTTACCACGGCTGCTACAGTAGAACTAATGAGCTTTATCCTCAGGGCTTGCATAGGTTGGTTGAAAAATGACACAGGAACAGATATTTTCATGGGTTTTAATACTTGAAGCAACTCAGTGACATAAATGGAGAAATGCCGACCGTTGGTTAACACAGAAACTTTAGCTTTTACGCAACACATTAATAATTGTTGACCTGGTCGTCACTTCTCTAGTTACCTTGACTCGCGCCCAACCGCCAAGAGATTTCCCTAGTGTTTTCCAGTCGAAATTTTAAAAGAAAGCCGTTGATCTGAACGCGCCAGACTGCCGAAGTCAAATGAGTGTGCGTCGACCACCGGTGTCAAATGAATTTCCATATCAACTGAAAGGTGAATGTCGAGTTTGTTTGGCCCCGGACTCATTTGAGTATCAGTTCATCCAATTCATTCATCGTCCGATACTAGTCTCTCGATAAGGACTAGTTTTGTCCCAGATTTTTAGAATAACGGATACCTACAATGTAAACTGAGGTAGTGTTCCATAATATGAACTTGAGTGATTTAACAATACTGCAGTTCATGGACCCGCAAGTCAATTGCGTCAGCTGAGTAGTCAGTAAGAGATCGATTGTTGGTTTATAAAAACAGTTCGCTAAACGAGTTCGACAATGTGGTATTAGTTCCTTCCTCTCCAAGTGCGAACTTTGATCATTGATAATGTCAGAACGTAAGTGCGCGTTTAATGAAGATTCACATAAGAATTTCCTTTCCTGAAAAAAAAGTGGTATTTTGCAAGTCCTACAAATGTGTTCGCTACATTGGGCATATGTATGTGCAATATTTTCTTTTAAGTATTGTTGATTTGTGCATGGGGGGTCGGCACCTTTTTCCAGGGGGTGCATGTTGGAACTTTGCAAACAATATTAAATCATTATGGTGTGTGTTGTGTTGTGTGTGTGTGTGTGTGTGTGTGTGTGTGTGTGTGTGTGTGTGTGTGTGTGTGTGTGTGTATGTGTGTTGGCAATACTGTGTACACACAATAAGTACTTGTACATTATTGATTTGATTACATTGTTATAGTATAGATTTCGTGTTTTCAATCGCTGTCGGTAAAAATTCTTATGGACTTAAACTGAAAATTTGTACAAAAATGTATTTATATACAGAGTTTCAATGTTTACACATCTTTCTGTGCCTAAATAATCTTCTTTCTCCAGTCATCCCTATCCATCCATTCCATTTCTTCCAGTCACTTTGCTCTTATTCCAGTTCTTATTTCCCGCATCCATGACTTTCGAGGTCTTCCTTTGTTTCTTCCAGATGGACTCCATTCCAAAATCTTTCTCGGTAATATGTCTTCATTCATTATTCTAAAAAGAAAATAATTGTACAAAAACGAAAATCTTATAACGGCGCGCAACCATTGTTGACGATAGTAAAATAAATATTTATAACTGTTGGTACCAAAGTATTGTTGAGGATAATAATTAGTAACGATGTGTAGCTGGCAATCGAAAATGATACATTTCTCGTTTGCATTAAGAATGTAAATAACATCACTTGCTAGTTCATTTGTAACACAATAGAGTATTTCTTTTGTAAGAGTATAAAGAGGAAAAATTGGTCTACAGAGAGAAATATACAGAGTGAAAGAGAGACAGGGAGAAAGAGAGACAGAGAGAGACAGAGAGAAAGACGGAAAGAGAGAGAAAGAAAGGGAGGAAGGAGGGAAAGAAGGAAAATGAATGAAATGAAAGACAAAAGGGGTGGGTGTCCCGGTGAAACTTTCTGGAATGATGGTCGGGCTACCGATATGAAATGACCTTGGCCGTCAAAGGAAGTTAAACAAAATAAAATGATAAAAACAAGGCAAAAGCGAGCTCTAATTATACATAGCTCTGGTGTTTGCTGCACAAAATCATGTCAGAAGCTCAAGAGGCAACATCCGGTATTATTCCATCACAAAAGAATGCAGTGTTGCCAACCGTCGCGTGATTCCGCTACGCGTAGCGAAATTTGAAGTTCTTGGAGAAACTGAGGAGAATAACGGAAAAGTGGGGAAATATAGGTAGCGACGTTTGTCAATTTTTAATTTAAAAACGAATCTATGTTGTTATTAACACAAATATATAAAATATTTCATTTAATATCCAAAAGGTAATATTACATTAGTAATTTTAAGCTTTAAAGGGAAGTATCTCTTCTCAAACATTTCACAATTGCCTAAGCTATTGTCTTGTATTGCCACATGGAAACGCTGATGTGGAAAATGTTTCGAAATAGCTAGCATTAGGGGGAAAAAAAAAGAAACAAACAAAAAAGCGTACACTTCAAACTCTTGAGGGAACACTTAAGAGTTAAAATTGATATTCAAAACCAAAAAGGCAATTGCTATACATATTTCATATCCACTGAGGAGAATGTACGGCAGACACAAAATTTACTGGCGGCTGATGGCTGACCAATGTTTTCTTTTACCTGTAGTGCAAATAAATTTTGTGCAAATGATATATAATTTAATCTGTAAAACCCCATTATATTATAATCGACTTTACAGAGCGATTTCACTGCGTGTTTTTCTGTGCAACACCGCAAGAAGTGGCAAGCATTTAATCGGATTTTGTGTTGACTAGCTCCTCCTGCCATTAAATTTTGTACTGGCCCTAAATAAATTTTCTAAGATGCTATTATTTATTGCCACAAGTGAGCGAACATTCTTTTTTTCCTAACTGGCTGCTCGAAAAATAAGTGGACACGTGTGAGAAATAATAATTCTCCAGAACTCAAGGTTGAATTGCTTATTGCTATAAATTTTAAAATGACATATTGCTGTTCTTTAACTATACGAAAACTGCTGCCAAGCTTCTTACTGAGAGCAAATTAAAATCCTAACATACGATAACTCCATTCATTTATTCTTTTTCTGTCACTTTATTTCCTTTAAAATTGTTTCACAGAAACACTGCTCTTTTTCATCGTTAACACAATCTGCAATACATCGTGACACAGCTGTTCTGTCTTCTCATAACCTTGACATACAGTTCATGTCTCTCTGTCTCACAAACAGCTGGTTACAACGATCACGCTCACTAAAACTGCTTCACACAACATACAACTTCGACGTGACGATTGAATGTCTACAACTGTCTGACGATTTACACATTCTCTCAACACCAACTGCAGACAACTGTCTCGTTCAACACTTAACGATTCCGAAGAAGTGCCCTCTGTCCTTTAAAAAAAATGAGCTTTCATTTCAGACGCTCTTTAACTGTTCTCAGCGTTCCATTTTATGTTGGGCGTGAAAGAGTGGTCAATTTTGCTCAGAGGCCTCTTTTCAGGCTTGAAGTTCTTTTACGTGCCGTAAATCTACGACATGGAACCACCGGCTTTACTTTCCTTCCAAAGGAAGCCGTGCTAAGGATTTTTCCGGCTTTGCATTGTATGGTCCAGGCTTTTAGCAGTTGAGTGGCGTGCGCACGAGAACCAGATGCCGATAAGAACCGTGGCACCCTGACCTGCAGCCGTTTAAGAGCAAATCTTGCTACCTTATTTCACTATCCTGACCTCAATTTCACCCGCCACCTGTAAAATCCACATTCACTTGTTACAGTTCTAAGCCCTGACAAACGCTGTCCTCAGCTTGCAAACATCCTCTCCCTCTGCGTGGCGGTTTAAATTGATGACCTGTAGAATAATGAAAAGGCCCGCATTCATCAACAATTAAAATACAACCATTTAAATGGCAGAGAAATCAAGAAAGACACGATATATGTTCCGAAGAAGCGTTTGCTAGGCTGAATATGGATGGCCTGTGCGGGGTTAGTTCTTCTAACAACCTAGTTTCAAGTTTCAAGTTTTCTTTATTCATAATTTTGGCCTGGTGCCGGTACAAGGGGCCCGGCTTACAGGCTATAAATTTACATTTATTTACATTTTTTTTACAAGCTTATAGTTTTGGATATCACCAAAAACCCATACAGTGGCCATCTTTAGGCCACCGAGAATAGTTTTCGTTAGTCTTTTGGTGTCTATTCCTATTATTTGTTGTTTTTGTTTTTTTTCCTTATATACATATATACATCTATACACACACACACATTTGCACGCTTACACACACACGTTCACTGGGCACACCAGAAAGATGCGTCCCAGCTCGCGCATTACACTATTTACAATATTTACATTTTCCCGCTGTTTTCCTGCGCGGGCAGGGTGTAGCTACTGGGTGTTTTCCGAGGCGAGGGCCTCTGCCGTAACGTGTGTGTGGCCTAAGAGCGAGATTGCATGGACACGCATTAGTCGGCGAGCCGTGCCGCGTCTAGAACGTTTTTATTCTAGTATGTTTGCGGTGCTTCAGCTCGCCTTTGCCAATGTTGGCGATCACGTAGTTTTCGTGATTCCTAATGCGCGTCCATGCTGCCGTTGCTCTTTTTGCTATTGCCTCTGGGATGGACGGGATCTGAGTTTCGAGGTGAAGGAGTTTGGTTAGTGGTAAGGAGTGGAGCAGAGAGGATTTTTCTAAGGGAGAGGTTTTGGAGGGTTTGAATTTGTTTGAGGGCGGTTTTAGTGGCATTTGCCCAGGCCACGTATGCGTACAGGACCACTGAGAGTATAAATGACCTATATAAAATCAGCTTGGATTTAAGTTGTAGCTGTTTGCTGCGGAAGATGGGGGCGGATAACTTTATCCGCTCTCTGCCTTTGTTAGTCGTATTTTTTATGTGGGTGGACCAGCACATCGTGCAGTCCATGGTGACGCCAAGGTATTTGACATTCTGGTTACATTGCAATACTTGACCACCGACCGTTAGATCCATTGCCAAAGTGTGATGCCGCTTTGAAAAATGTATTAGCTGGCATTTATTGGGGTTAATTTTGATTTTCTAGTCATGGAGCCATGAGAGGAAGTTGTTTGTATATCTTTGCATTTCTGCAAGGCCGAAACGAGGATTTTTGTGATGGTTGTATATTGCAGTGTCGTCTGCATACATGGCGACCTTGCATCTGGCATCCACTGGGAAATCATTTGTAAACAGTATGTACAGGAACGGTGACATGATTGCCCCTTGTGGGACGCCAGCACGCATCACTCTCTCCCGAGAGAAGGAGCGGCCCACTTGGACGTAGAAGTGTCGATTTTCTAAGAAGTTGTGCAGCAGGTACAGATAATTTTGGAGTGCCGGGAAATTGTGGTGCAGTTTGTAAATGAGGCCATTGTGCCAGCACCGGTCAAATGCAGCTTCTATATCCAGAAATAATGCCAACGTTGAAGCCCCATTGTTAAATTGCTCTGTTACGTCATCAGTTAGTCTGAGAAGCTGTAATTCTGTGGAATGTCCTTTTCTAAAGCCAAATTGTGAATTTGAGGGTTCATGTGTTTCCGAAATTTGTTTTTGAAGTCGAGAAAGGATAAGGTTTTCAAGCAATTTACCAATAGTAGACAAGAGACTAATGGGGCGGTAATTTTGCGGCTGTCTGGTGCTTTTTCCTTGCTTTGGGAGCATGATGGCCTTGGCTCGTTTCCAAATAGAGGGGAAATAGCGTTGCTGCAAACAGGCGTTAAATACCTTTGTCAGTTGCACCAGAGCTTTTCTCGGGAGATGCTTAAGTTCCTCATTAGTCACTTTGTCTGGGCCGGCAGTTTTACCATTAGGCAATTTCCTAATCAGCTTGTAAACTTCCTGTGGTGTTATTAGGGATAGCTGTTGCTCTTGCTTCTGCGCCACCCAGGTTTGTACCCATGTCTGGACCTCCCGTTCTATTTCACGGTTGGTCACTGGCTTTTCGGTGAATCTGTCGTGGAGACAGTCAGCGAAGACCTCGGCTTTCTCCTCTTCGGAGAAGTGCAGGCCGCCTTGAGTGTGCAGCGCCTCAGTTGCGGAGTTAACGCTCGTGGAAACTTTAAAAGTCTTTAGTAATTTCCACAAAGAAGAGCCCGAATGGGTGGTACTCAGCATTTTGTTTTCCCACTGTTCAATTTTGTTGATTTTAATTTGTTGCCGAATGACGTTGAGTAGCCATTTTGCTAGCACTTTATATTCAGGCTGACGGGTGTATCGCCACAGTTTTGTCAAGCGTCGTCTCCGCGCAATGAGTTGCTCTACCTCGGGGTACGTGCAAAAACCGGGTGGTCTTGTGGTGTAAGTGGTAGCGCTTCTCTTGGCCGTGTGTAGCGAGGCAGTGAAGTTTTCAATGGCGACATCTATGTCTGCCTCGCTGTAGTATGACAGCCTGGGTTGCGCCATCCCGTGCATTTCCGTGGTGAACTTATTCCAGTCGATCTCAGCCCTCCTTCGAGGCCCAGAGGCACCGGCTGGAATGCCACCCTGTATGTCGAAATGCACAGGAAGATGGCCGGAGTCCAGGCTGTGATACACAGTGAAGTTATTTGAGAGTGTCGTATTTTTTGTGAGTACGATGTCCAAAATCTCAGGGTCAAAGTGCCCTGATCTGTGCCAAAAGGTGGGTTCTGGGGGGAGATGTACCTCAATGTCGTCATTTTCTGTTATAAGTTCAACCAGGAGATTTCCGGCCGCGTTTGCTCGGCGAGAAAACCACCAGGGGTGCCGGGCATTGAAATCTCCTGCAATTATAATATGCTCCTCTAAAGCGAGGATTTATTCGAGGTCACGTATGAAATCTGGGGAGTTAGGGGGCCGATAAAGTGCTACCAGCATCACCGTTTTACTATTAACACATGTTTTAAGAGCCGTGCACTCTAACGCTGCCAGTGCGGGCAGCGTGACAGGACCATGAGCAATTGAGTTTCTCAGCAAAATAGCAGTCCCTCAGTCTCCAAAATAGCAGTTTGCTAATTCTGTCGTTTCGGAAAATTTGGTAGCCCTGGAGCTTATAAATGTGCTCTTGTTTTAATTTTGTTTCGCAAATGTATGCGACATCAATTTTGTTACGCCGTAGGTAGTTTTCAAGTTCGTGTTGCTTCCTGTGGATGCCATCTGCATTCCACAGGAGCGCGTGGGTTGAAGTTACACCTCCCCTTACATAGGCCATTTACTCTAGGAGGGTTGAGAGGAGGCATATGATGGTTTCTATTTTCTCCATAGTGTTTGTGCAGCTTCTGAACTTAATCATAAAAGGCTGCACCTTTGCTAAAAGGGCTGGGAGATTGAGATCCCTGAACAGTTTTAGGATTTCTCTTAAACCGCCCAGATCTCCGGTAGATGCTTGCGGAGTTTGAGGTTGTGGAGGGGGACCATTTAGTGGTGGCGCAGGCGCCTTTTGCCGTCCGGTGGCTCCTGCAAAGGAGAAGCCTGGTTGAACCGCGGCCAGGTGTAGGATGGGTTTGGGACCTGGCTGAACACTTGGAGTGGTCCTGGCTATGGTTGCCAGTTAACGGCGGTGGCGCTCGTTTCTGAACGTCTCACACACCCTATAACTTGCAGGATGCGCTTCGCCACAGTTTGCCCAGCGGGGTTGAACGTCCTGCTTTGCCTTTTTGGGGCAGTCAGCAAGGCGGTGGAGGCCATCGCAAAGGACACACCGGGAGGTCATGTTACACATTTTATAAGTGTGCCCTAGTTGCTGGCAGTTGTAATATTGGTTAATATTTGTGTTGGTTTTCAAGGCCTTCACGGTGACCATCATACGGCACACCTCTCGTTCCTGAAGAATTTTTTGGTTGGTGGTGGTCCTGTCGAAACTTACTTGAAATATTGGTAGAGGCCTGCCGCGGGAAATAAGTTGGCGTACTTGGACGCCAGTATACCCCTTCTGCTCCAGATCTTCCTTGATGTAGTCTACCTCCAAGTCTACAGGAAGACGTTTGATGACGCATTGCAGAGGCTGGTCGTTCCGGGGGGTAAAGCTGAAGTTTTCAACTCCGGCATCCTTCAGGAGCTGCATTGTCCTGTGGGAGTCCTTCTTGTGCTGGAGGAAGAGCTTTAGGCAATCCCTCGTGGTTTGTAATTTGTAAGCTCCAGCTGGCAGGGAGTCTCGTAGGAGCCGGAGGACCTTAACGGTGTGGGCCTTGTCCGGGATTATTATTCTGGGAGGTTTCTGGAGTTCGGGGTTTTGGGTGGGATTCTTTGTGGGAGTGGCAGTTGAGGTGGAGGGTTGTGGTGTATTTGGTTTGGGTGATGGCCTAGCTGGCCGTTGTGGTCTGAATGTAGGTCGGTTTATTGCAGGGGACAGGTCCTCCGCCTCGTCTTTGCACTCTACTTCCTGTGACGCTAGGGGTGCAAATTGGTTCCGTATGGTAACCTGTGGTGGAGTCTGTTGTTGATTAACCCGCTTGCTGGGCTTTTGATGGTGACTCTCGCTATCGGAGTCACTGTCCAGGTCTCGGTTATGAGGGCGCTTCTTCGTTACAGGAACGGTTTTCCAACCCTCCCCTAGGTTTACAAGGAGCCTTTTCTTTTGTGCATGCTCCTTGTAGCAGAGTCGCAGGGCCTGTGCGACTTTTAGAAAGTCGTTGGACTCCCCGTCCATCTCTCTCAGTAGTTTCTGATAAAAGATGATCTCGTTACTGAGACCATCTACTTCTTTCTGGAGCTTACATTGCTGCTTGACATTTCGCTCTTCCTCCTCAGAGTCCGCGGCGTTTGTCTGTGTCTGGATTCCCGTAGCTGCGACCAATGGCGCGCAGGTGGGCGGATCGCTGGTGGTTGCGGTTGGACCAGTTGAATTTGCGCTGTCGGTCAGGGCCGGTATGGCAGGGGTGCGTGTGGCTGTCGCCATGCCCTCTTGTTGTCCTCGCTCCCAGTCGCAAGTGCTTCTGAGAGCCTCCACTCGGCATAGGGACGCTACACGATGCGCGTCAAAAGCAAACGCACACCCGCGTGCCCCACGCTAGCACGTAGAAATTTCTCCTTGCTAATGTTAATACTAGCACTGTTTAGGAATACCACAGAGGTTGCACACTTAGATACTACTAGGGGAACTACTTACACTGGACACACGTATATATTACACATCTTGTAGCACACACGTTGCATATATATACACACACAAGATATCCGTTTGGGTGTACACAGACTACTTTAAGCACTTAACTCCCATCCAGGTGTACACGGAGAGTAAAGTGCAGAAAACACGAATATATTCAGTGTTTAACCGCCCGTGGTGGCCAACAACTTCCCGTCTATCGGCGGTTCGGCTTGCGCTTATGCACTTTCCCGAACACTTGGAGAAGTGTTTAACCGAATCACTGAACGCGTCAACTTCGCTCTGACTCCTCGTGTCCTTTTCGAATGTGAATCGTAACTGACTTAATCTCCGGTTGCCGCTATGAACTGTAACACTCACAGTCACTTGTTATTTGAACACGTCTTTCCCTCCGGAATTATGGCAGTTGTCTTCTCGACAATGATCCCGCCAAACCGTTTCACGTATCTGTCTCTCGTGCGCGCCAACAAAGCACCTCCTCACCCGCCGAGCTCCGAATCATCACCCTAACAACCTAGGCTACGTGCTGAGGTCTCAACACATTGCCTCCAATCATGACGTTATAACAGCAAACTGTGAGACAAGGAGAAATACATGCACTGCGTGTCAATGCATTCAAGGCGCGAACAGTGCAATCAACAGCCAAGCATTCTGTTACAGTATATATCCTGTCTCCCTTCCCATATGTTTACAACAGATTCATTCTACTTTGAGACAGATTATAGATTTAATTATATATGTGGCACAATATTAGAAACAGTGGAAGACAAAGGGAGAAAACAAACTTAAAGCATAGCAAAATGACCAGTTTGATATGTGGCAGCAATGTTAATGAAAAAGGATAGATTCAAAATTCAGTAAAATTCAATTAAATTACATTTATTAAATAATTAAATTGATCAGGAGCATGCACAACCTATCAGACAGAAAATAAAATGAAATCAGCCATGAAGCAAGAATGTTTTTATATAGGTAAATGAAGAAACAAAGCAATATAGAATAATTTATTAAGGCAAATATGAACATCAGAAAAAAAAAACAGACTAATACAGCAAAACAGCCACCCAAGTATAAACCTTAAGAACTAAGATTAAGTGCACAAAAGAAATAAACAAAAATGAAAAATTAAAAAAAAGATAAAAAACTAAAAGACTGGAATGGACAAAGCTGCTCAGCTCTTGAAGAAGGTGATGAGAAATTTAAAGGGTGGAGGGGATGAGGAAAAATACTGCAAATGAAAAGATGGGAAGAAGGTACATGTCACAGTAAGGTGAAGTTTGGGAAACTGGAAAAGAAGTACCTAGTGTGACATTTGCATACAATAGAGTATTTGTTCAATGCTCAAGTTTTATAATGATACATTTTCATTTTATATAATGAATGCTGGGTATGTCATATGAGGAAAGGAGAGACAAAAAGGAATCTCTAAATTTAAAAAAAATAATGTGCTAGGTGCAAGAACCCTTTGCTCTTTTTTAAACACTTGTTGCTAAGTTTATTAAAAATATACTGAAAGGTGAAAATAGGCTGCCAATAGGGAAATCAGGTGGCTATTATCTTTAGGAATGCACTTTAGTTTTCTTAGAAATTGAAGAAAATGTAAATACTGGCCAAATCAAGTCAAGGAAAATTAATTTCATGTTTTAGTTGATACCTTGCCTGCAGCTCACTTATAAATCTAAAGTAATTACCACCTACATTCAAGGATTGGGCCTTACAATAATCATGCCAATAATCAATTTAACTTTTAAATTCTACTTAATGCTTCTATTCCTTACGGATTGTCATTGAAAATTTATACTCTGTCATTGTTTTATATGTTGTGATCGGTCTGCCTTGTCTATTTAAAACTTTTCTTTTATTTAAAAATTCTAAAATATCCACACGCTATACATCCAACAGAAAAAGTTGCCTGAAAGACAAACTGTCCAGTTGTTGATGATGAAAAATAGAAATGTAGTTTTTTATGGTAAGTATTGTTTTATACATCTGACCCATTGATGAGCTTGTCAAAATAGATTGTATAAAAAGGATTTGGAAGTTTATACAAAGAAGAGCAAATTGAAACAAATTAAGAAAAAAATGTACAATAATATCTGTGGAAGGCATTTAAACTGTTCACGTCCCTGAAGAGATCCATATTTTTAAGATAAGTTTATATTTTAATAATGCATTATCTGCGTTATATATATTTCCTTGTAACCAGGATACTATATTATTTTGTATAAGACAGCCTTTGTTCTTTTTGTGGTATTTTTGGTGCTTTTTGCTTTTTTGTATAAGATATGTATTCATTGAATCACATCATTTTCTTCTTTTTCCTGTTTTAAGATGGTTATTCAGTGAATCATTTATTAAACTATGATCGAGAAAGGTAGGGTGAGAAGTGAAAATGTAATAATGAACATCTGCTTTACAGAATGCTTGGCGGAAATAAAGATATAGGCAGGGGAGACTGGGGCACCATGAGCCAAACAAATTGTAACCCTCAAAAATGCACTTAGATACAACATGTTTTCAACTAAATTTTGTATATGTCTAAAGGACAATGTCTATTTAATTATTAATTACTCATAGCTTTTAAAATATTCAATGTGTTCTGAAAAAATAGATTTTTTTGGGAAAATGATCCAACGTGCCCCTTATATGAGTATGGGGCACTATGGGTCAATGTCTGGGGTACCATGGGTCACTCAAGGAACAAGAAATTCCATTAAAAATAGTGAAATGAGTTGATTCAATTTTATTTTAGATCCATATCATTTTCTAAATTAGCTACACTGCCACAAAGTGAACATTTTGGTTGAATACATATTTTATTGTTAGAAAAAACCTAATAATTATACTGCTCACTAAAACCTTTAAAACTAATACCTATATGTAAGTAAATCCAATGCCTATGGAGGACTAGGTTTACTCCTTACGTCTGCAAACTATCCTTCTAACGAATATTGAATGAGATAAATTTCACTGAGAAATTTACCAATGGCCTTTGATGATCAGTTCTGATATCACACTCTTCAGGGCTAGGCAAGACAAATAAAATGTCAGGATGCCTTACGACAGAAATATCTTCTTGAGGAAAAATAAACTTTTCACATGTTTTCTTGGAATACCTCTCTCTTCATTTAATTTAATGGCGCTAAAAACCTGTCCAACATAGTGCAACCAACCTTTGCCCAACCATTTCCCTTTCTTTCCCCAATTTTGGACATTTAACATTATTTCAAACAGCAGTTTGACAATACAGTTTTTGACATTCTTTTGCTGTTAATCCATAAAACATTTCTAGTGAGTTCTAAGACAATTAGCTATCAGGAGTTCTTGATCTTCTGTAAAAATTTGTTGATGTCTATAAATTGGTTTAAGCTCAACTTCTACCCCAGGATGCAACTTCATTATCGCGATCTTGCATCTCAGGTCTCTCTTTTAATACCACATTCATTAGCTGCACTTCTTATGCTCCTCCCTTCAGCAACCAAATTAAATATTCTCTTCATATCATCTTCTTCAAGCAATCCCTTGTTAGACTTTCTTCTGTATGTTGGAACCATACCATAATTGGAAAAATAACATAACAACAAATATTTTCTATTCTCTGTTTCCTAAATTTGTTAATGTATGACCCATGGTGTCCCAGTTATGACTGACCCATGATGCCCTGATAGGAGTTATAAGAACTCAACTGGAAGGGGCGGAAAAACCGGTCTGAAGGGGAAGAAGTAATTAGTTGGAATTTTCGCAGTGCTGACGTGACCGCTATTCAAATATTCATCCGTGAACAATATAGGCTATTTGTACAATCTGCTTCCGGGGTAAATGCAACATGGGTTAGTTTCAAAACACTGATTTCGGAAACAATTAAAAAGCACGTTCCATACAAAATTATTAAACAAAAGGCTGATCCAGAATTTTATACAAAATCTATTAGGACACTTAAAAGAAAAGCCAGACGAGCGTTTAATAAAAGGAAGAAATCCGAATGGCATTTTAATAGATTTAAGGAATTGTCTAAACAATTACAAGACGAAAAGTTGCAAGCACAAGAACGGTTTTTTGAACAAAATTTTGGCGGGGCAAATAACTGTTGGAGATCCTTTTACAATTATGTAAATAGACGCAGGGGCAATAAAGAGAGTATACCAGATCTTAGCGTAAATGGGACTGCTATAGTAAGCGATAAGGACAAAGCGAACGCAGTAAATTCACATTTTGTATCTATCTTTCATAAATTGGATGATAATGCTGAACAGGTAATTGGAGATAGTGGGGAATCTACTTTTAAAATAATGGCTTGCAAATTACGCAAAAGGATCAAGATGTTGCAGAATCGAAAGTCGAGGGGGCCCGATAACATACCTACTGAAATATTGAAGATTGGGGGAGAAGCTGTGATTCCCTATCTAATGTTTTTGTTTAACTTGTCAATCAATAACTGTGACTTACCAGAAGACTGGAAAACCGCTCTTGTAGTTCCTATTTATAAAGGGGGTAATAAAACAGAAATAAATAATTATCAACCAGTTAGTTTAACGTCAATAGTGTGTAAGTTGGTGGAGCACATAATAGCAGAATATATAAGGGAGGAGTTAGAAAACAAAAAATGGTTCAAGGAAGCGCAACATGGATTTCGACCTGGGTACTCGTGCGAAAGTCAATTAACTTCCTCATTTCAAGACTTAGCAGATGAAGTGGACGCAGGAGGAAGAACTGATGCAGTGGTAATAGACTTTTCTAAAGCATTTGAAGTAGTGCCGCATAATTTACTTATTGGGAAACTAGCTGACACAGGAATAGACAAGCGAGTGGTTTTATGGGTCCAAGCGTTTTTGGATGGGAGAACACAGAAGGTAAAAGTAGGTAAAGAAATCTCCGAGAGAGGCACAGTGAGTTCGGGAGTACCCCAAGGCTCAGTACTGGGTCCGCTACTTTTTCTTATTTTTGTTAATGATATAAGTGCAAATATTAAATGTCAGATAAAACTGTTTGCAGATGATTGCATTATCTATAATAAAATTCGGAATGCCATAGATGAGTCTCTGCGGAATGCCATAGATGAGTCTCTGCTTCAGGGTGATTTAAATGAAATTAGTAATTGGGCTGCTACAAATAAGATGACGATTAATGCTAAGAAAGGTAAGTCCATTGCATTTAGATCTAAGAGGGAAATTCTTCATAACTAACACGTGGGCGGACAAAAAATTCTGCAGGTAGATAGCTGCAAGTATTTGGGAGTGTACCTGGCGAGTATCGCTGGGTGGGACGACCAGGTAAATTCTACATCCAGGAAAGCGCGGAAAGCGTTACATTTCTTAATGAGGGTACTGAAAAAGGGGAGCCGAAGGTCCAGGGAAATTGCCTACAAATCTTTGGTGCGGCCGATTATGGAATATGGAGCAGTATGTTGGGACCCATATAGACTTAGTCAAATTGATTCACTAGAAAGAATACAGAGAAGGGCTATAAAATTTATAAAACGAGGTAAAACTTTTGAGCCTAAAAAAGGGGAGGAGACTGAATGGGAGCCTTTAGGAGTCCGGCGTAAGAGGCAGAAGTTATGTACATTATTTCAAGCATATCATGGTTCAAATGCACGGGTGGGTATTAGTGAAAGATTGGACAACCCTACATGTTACGGTAGAAAGGATCATTTGTATAAAATTAAAGCTAGAAGGCACAGAACCGACGTAGGAAAGTTCTCCTTTGTCAATAGAACCATTGAGGAATGGAAAGAATTACCTGTAGCAGCCTTTCAGGGCTGTCCTTTATCTGTGAAGATATTTTCGAAAAATATCGTAAATCAAGTAAATGCTGTGTAATTTACTGAAAAGTTTACGCACGTGTATTTTTCACATTTATTGAACTGATGGTGAATACTAATGCTAAATTTAAATTGGTTATACTGACAGGATAATTAATTAATGAGTGTTAATTAGTATTTAGTATTTAGTACATACATACATACATACATACATACATACATACATACATACATACATACATACATACATACATACATACATACATACATACATACATACATACATACATACATACATACATACATACATACATACATACATACATACATACATACATACATACATACATACATACATACATACATACATACATACATACATACATACATACATACATACATACATACATACATACATACATACATACATACATACATACATACATACATACATACATACATACATACATACATACATACATACATACATACATACATACATACATACATACATACATACATACATACATACATACATACATACATACATACATACATACATACATACATACATACATACATACATACATACATACATACATACATACATACATACATACATACATACATACATACATACATACATACATACATACATACATACATACATACATACATACATACATACATACATACATACATACATACATACATACATACATACATACATACATACATACATACATACATACATACATACATACATACATACATACATACATACATACATACATACATACATACATACATACATACATACATACATACATACATACATACATACATACATACATACATACATACATACATACATACATACATACATACATACATACATACATACATACATACATACATACATACATACATACATACATACATACATACATACATACATACATACATACATACATACATACATACATACATACATACATACATACATACATACATACATACATACATACATACATACATACATACATACATACATACATACATACATACATACATACATACATACATACATACATACATACATACATACATACATACATACATACATACATACATACATACATACATACATACATACATACATACATACATACATACATACATACATACATACATACATACATACATACATACATACATACATACATACATACATACATACATACATACATACATACATACATACATACATACATACATACATACATACATACATACATACATACATACATACATACATACATACATACATACATACATACATACATACATACATACATACATACATACATACATACATACATACATACATACATACATACATACATACATACATACATACATACATACATACATACATACATACATACATACATACATACATACATACATACATACATACATACATACATACATACATACATACATACATACATACATACATACATACATACATACATACATACATACATACATACATACATACATACATACATACATACATACATACATACATACATACATACATACATACATACATACATACATACATACATACATACATACATACATACATACATACATACATACATACATACATACATACATACATACATACATACATACATACATACATACATACATACATACATACATACATACATACATACATACATACATACATACATACATACATACATACATACATACATACATACATACATACATACATACATACATACATACATACATACATACATACATACATACATACATACATACATACATACATACATACATACATACATACATACATACATACATACATACATACATACATACATACATACATACATACATACATACATACATACATACATACATACATACATACATACATACATACATACATACATACATACATACATACATACATACATACATACATACATACATACATACATACATACATACATACATACATACATACATACATACATACATACATACATACATACATACATACATACATACATACATACATACATACATACATACATACATACATACATACATACATACATACATACATACATACATACATACATACATACATACATACATACATACATACATACATACATACATACATACATACATACATACATACATACATACATACATACATACATACATACATACATACATACATACATACATACATACATACATACATACATACATACATACATACATACATACATACATACATACATACATACATACATACATACATACATACATACATACATACATACATACATACATACATACATACATACATACATACATACATACATACATACATACATACATACATACATACATACATACATACATACATACATACATACATACATACATACATACATACATACATACATACATACATACATACATACATACATACATACATACATACATACATACATACATACATACATACATACATACATACATACATACATACATACATACATACATACATACATACATACATACATACATACATACATACATACATACATACATACATACATACATACATACATACATACATACATACATACATACATACATACATACATACATACATACATACATACATACATACATACATACATACATACATACATACATACATACATACATACATACATACATACATACATACATACATACATACATACATACATACATACATACATACATACATACATACATACATACATACATACATACATACATACATACATACATACATACATACATACATACATACATACATACATACATACATATTTGACAGAGAAAGAATCAAATTCAAGAAAGCTATGTTAAACAAATATGGAAAATGGACATTCCAACAACATAAATTAGTAACGGAATACACAACTGAATTTATTGAATATCTAAACACAATAGAACTGGATAAACTCTAGAGTGCAACTAACGATATCCCATAAGTAAAACTATGTATTAGTATATTTATTAAGAATGTACTATAATGGCATGTAGTATTACGTTTTTTGTAATGGAACATGCCGAAAATAAAGAATGTTTATATTAAAAAAAAAAAAAAAATTCATACATACATACATACATACATACATACATACATACATACATACATACATACATACATACATACATACATACATACATACATACATACATACATACATACATACATGCATACATGCATACATGCATACATGCATACATGCATACATACATACATACATACATACATACATACATACATACATACATACATACATACATACATACATACATACATACATACATACATACATACATACATACATACATACATACATACATACATACATACATACATACATACATACATACATACATACATACATACATACATACATACATACATACATACATACATACATACATACATACATACATACATACATACATACATACATACATACATACATACATACATACATACATACATACATACATACATACATACATACATACATACATACATACATACATACATACATACATACATACATACATACATACATACATACATACATACATACATACATACATACATACATACATACATACATACATACATACATACATACATACATACATACATACATACATACATACATACATACATACATACATACATACATACATACATACATACATACATACATACATACATACATACATACATACATACATACATACATACATACATACATACATACATACATACATACATACATACATACATACATACATACATACATACATACATACATACATACATACATACATACATACATACATACATACATACATACATACATACATACATACATACATACATACATACATACATACATACATACATACATACATACATACATACATACATACATACATACATACATACATACATACATACATACATACATACATACATACATACATACATACATACATACATACATACATACATACATACATACATACATACATACATACATACATACATACATACATACATACATACATACATACATACATACATACATACATACATACATACATACATACATACATACATACATACATACATACATACATACATACATACATACATACATACATACATACATACATACATACATACATACATACATACATACATACATACATACATACATACATACATACATACATACATACATACATACATACATACATACATACATACATACATACATACATACATACATACATACATACATACATACATACATACATACATACATACATACATACATACATACATACATACATACATACATACATACATACATACATACATACATACATACATACATACATACATACATACATACATACATACATACATACATACATACATACATACATACATACATACATACATACATACATACATACATACATACATACATACATACATACATACATACATACATACATACATACATACATACATACATACATACATACATACATACATACATACATACATACATACATACATACATACATACATACATACATACATACATACATACATACATACATACATACATACATACATACATACATACATACATACATAGACCAAATATCTGCTTTTAGAAGTTCTGAAAATGAAGACAACCTTTTCTGAGTACCATATTAGACTTGACTTCTGTTTTCTTTGCATTGTTAAACTCTTAATGGTTAAAATTGTAGCGGGATAAATCAAATCAATTGCTAAAGCAAATTCTTAAACAAAATATTCGCCAACCGATCATTCAGTGTGGCAGGTAGAGGCGTGTATCAGCCAGAATTCGCTCCAACTCAGGGTAAAACCATCATTAAGGTGACGATGCAGACAATGCTGAACAAAGGACGAAAAATCCTTTTGTGCCTTTTGTTAGGCTAATAGGGACGCCATGTGCAGTGAGGCGGAATCCCCTTCTGGAACTCCCGCCACAACCAGGCATGCCTATAGGTGGAAATTCGGAAGCCGCGCGTACAATATGAATTTCCACCAATCACTGCAAACTGCGTGGACAGAAGGTAAGGGTATAGTCAGGGGAAATGGGAAAGTTATAAAACCGGCGAACACGCATTTTAAAACCCCAGTCATGTAGTACATCCCGACCCCAGTCCTGTGATACACCCAGTCATACAATTCACCCCGAGCCCAGTCCTGTAATACACCCCGCGAGTCCTACAACACACACCGAGAGCTCTACAACACACTCTGACATTATTACAACACCCCTGCAACATTAGTATCAGCGCCGTCCAGTACCGCGAGGAAAAGTCAGTGACGAAGTCGATAACAAAGGGTATATGGTAGGAAGAGTAGCATTTACTGTGGACTGGAATAAAAAAGGTTTCACAATAATAACTGTGGTTATTATTTCTTCAACACCCACGAGATAAGATCTCAGCCGAGGCAATCTGTGTGAGACCTTTAGGACGACCAGCCGCAAATGACGCCATTCAACGTGGGGCTCGAAAGAACCACAACCAGCAGCTACGGACACCAACGCCAACAAGCGTGAAGGAAGACACCACATCAGGAACTCACCACACAACAGAAGCGAGAACGTTCAAAACTTCCAGAGCTTCCAGAACGTCCAGAACCTCCAGAACTTGCAGAAGGTGCCGCAGTAAGTCAAAAAAAAAAAAAAAAAAATTAAAAACTTTAAGTGAAAGTGTGTAGGAAAATTGCATCTAGATATTTTCTTACAGGGTTAAAAAAATTGTAAATATAGAATTAAATACGAAGGGCTTCCATAAGAGGGATTTAAAATAAACAGCTGATAGGGTAGAGTTAAACAGTTTATGACTTTTTTATGACTTTGAGAAGCGGGAAGAATTACGGAAAACCTATTAGTATGGAATGCGAGAATCAGATGTCCGCAGAAGGGCCCATTATGTATGAAAGTGAAAGGAACAACCCAAGTCAGGTAGATGTAGCGGGACTGCTTAGGCAATTAGCTGAAAATATTAATGGACTTAAAGGGGAACCGCAGGCCAACAGAGAGGAAATATCGAATAGTAATAAAGAAATTAAGAGGGAAATAGAAAATAGCAATAGGGAATTAGACTTAAAGATACAAAATAAATTAGCGCAGCAACAGGAGGTACTGGAAGACATTAGAATAGGTCAAAATCAGATGCAGGAAGATTTCCTCTTAATCAGGGCTGAACTAAAAGGTACGCAGGCAGAAATAGAACATTTAACAGAGAAAGTGGAAGCTCTTCAATTAGATAACCTAGATATAAGAAAATACGTGAGTGATGGGCTGAGGAGAAATTGCATATCAATGGAGAACAAGATAGATAAAGATCTAGAATTAATCATGAATGACATGGTTAGGGAAATAGAGTCAGTAAAAAGCAATATGGCGGAAACGCTGGCGCAAATGTCCGAAGCCCAGAGCTCCCATAGTGACAAGATTACTGAAACTGCACGTGACATTGCTGATATGAGGACGCAAATACAGCGGGCCTCTGTAATGAATGAACCAGTTCACACCAGCGCACGCACAGCCATCTCACGTGCAGAATCAAATAACAGCCATAGCAATGTAAGAGGGACGCCGCTAACAGTGCCACGTGAGAGCGATATAAATGTTCCGTATGAAAGTGCAAACTACATGCAAAACATGCGTTTTCAGTTTTTAAACGAGATAGCTATCCCATCGTTTTATGACGCCCATGACAACGCCCAACAATATATTTTAGACCTAGAAACATATTTTGAGATGAAGTCTGTCCCCGAACAGTTCAAGTTAATGGTCATTAAAAAGGGTTTAGTGGGGAAATGCCGGAATTGGTTTAGGCTCACACTGGGCGACCGAGTCCCTTATGAGCAATTTAAAATGGCCTTCCTTGCCAGATACTGGAGCACCCAGAAACAGTGTAACGTAAGAATAAGGGTAAACAATGGCAGATATAATAGTCATAGTGGGGAGAGTATGGTGGACTATTTCCTTAAGCTTGCACAAGAGGCCAAGCTATTAGACCCACCAATCAGAGAGGAGGAATTTATAACCCTCATGGCGTCGCACTTCCCCGAGCACATTAGAAATCATTTAATTGTTGCCAAACTCCGCCACCTCAATGACGCGATTGAGTTGCTAACCGCCTTCCAAGGGGAGAGAACAGAGCGCGCACCTAACACTCAGAGACAGCATCTCAGTGGGAGCGGGGCACGAACTGCCCCCAATTACCCGAACAGACGACACCAGCCCTACAATACAGGTGACCGGCGCCATGACGAAAGGCCCCGACATCCGTTCGGCGGAGGAAATCGCCGATACGACGGTCCGAACCATCATGCCCAAGTGAACCACACCAATGAGGGGAGAATGCATTTCATGCGTTATCGGTGGAACCATAACAATGACAGGCAACCAACAAGATGGCAGAACCGACGGAACGACGTTCGTCCAGACGCAGGCAACGCCTACCAACCAGACCGACGATATGAGAGTGAAAGTCCGTTGACCTCGAGGGAAAGGGAACAATGGCACGATACAGGCGCATCCCAGGATGTAAGGTTCAAGGCTCCCGTAAAATGTACCCAAGAAGCTGACCGGGGTTCTTTAAACTAATAAACGGGGACATAAATTCTCCGATATGCGCCCCGAATGATGATGAAATTAACAGAAATGAAAAGGAGAATGATATGGGTCTATCAAATGACAATAAGGACAGCGCGGAGCATCCCGAAGCTAAAAGGAATTTAAGTAAAAATAGAATGTGTGACATTGTGGAGGCGCCTAGGATCGCAGTTACGATAGGAGGAATGGATTGTCACGCAATAGTGGATACCGGGTCTAATGTGACAGTCTGCAGTCAGGAATTATTTAACAATTTGAAATCGCGTGGGCTGAAACTACAAACACTACCTGTCTCTAATGTATACTGTGTATTGGCCATTGGTAGAAGCAAAACGAGAATAACTCAACAAGTATTGATAGAGACCGAAATTAAAGGGGTGAAGTTGGATATTATTGCGCTAATTGTGCCAAGGTTGTCGACGGAATTAATTATCGGGTCAGATTTCTTAATGGCCACGCGGGCAAACATAGACTTCGGACATCAAAGGATGCAGATCACCGCCCAAGAAAAGAGCTTTTCAGTTCCATTCACGCAAATGACAAGAGATGATAAAGAGAGTTTCGGAGACGGAGAAAATATACAAAATGCAGAATTCTTTGTAGAAAGAATATCCATGAAGAATAAATCCGATGGGAATAACGAGTACGAAAAGGGGAAATGAAGAGCTATGGATAGTTGATGATGATGATGATGATGATGATGATGATGATAATGATAAACACGAAAGTGAAAGTTATTCTCGCAAAAATCCGTTCGAGGAACAGGTGTTTAAACAGTATAGCATGCGAGTGCAGGAAATACGAGCTCTAAATGAATGGGCAGACGGTAATGTACAGGCAATTAGTGGACAGCCGGAATACGAGGAATTTGACCTGGAAACCAGTTTATTGGGAAGGATATGCCCAGTAGCCAAAAATGTCCCGGCGTTGAATGAAAGTAAAAGTGCTAGTAAGACGACACACACACTGAATAAAATAAATGCGATAATCTCCAACCCGTGTGAGATTGTGAACCAATTCGGGCCACTTGCATTTGAAATAAGGGAAATAAAAAGCCATAAGAACCTGGGCCGTTACCACCTTTCACTGCTAAGACCCTTCAGGGAATAGAAAATAAAAAACCAAATCGCATGTGGAGCAAGGAAATGCACTAAATAAATAATTTTAAACAAAATTTATACCTCACGGGTAAGGTGGAAGATTGCATTAAACGTAGTAGTTAGTAAATTGTAAATAGTAGATCCTGTAAATATGACGCAATCACGTGACACTGGAAAGCGAGGCCTCTCAGATAGGCTGTTTGGCGAAAGGAATTCAAAATGAATTGTAATAATAGAATTGCCTACTTTCGTCAGAACTAGTATACTGAAATATTACCAGCAATAAGAATAAATGAATGACAACTCTGGTGACGTGATAACGGTAATTCATATATTAACACACAGTTGGTTCACACAGACCTTAATTTCCGAAATCTTCAAATACCAAGGACATGTAGCCAATGCCGTGTGAAAAGACCTAAAGATGTGAACCGAAGTAAAAGTGTCAAGGAAGTGATAGTTAAAAAAAAAAAAATCCAGGTCACTTTCGTATGAAATATGTACGCCAATTGTACAGGTCATTCATGTAAAGTATGTATAAAATTCAAATGACTATTTATATATGTGTGTATTCCATGTAAGTGTGTTTCACATGAAATACGTAAAAATCGAAGGGCTATTTATGTATGTGTATATGTGTATTCAAAATATGTCATTCAAAAGGGTAATCTGTTATTTATATATGTGTGTATTCCACGTGAGTATATGTCACATGAAAGATGTAAAATTCGAAGGGCTATTTATGTATGTGTATATGTGTATTCAAAAGATGTCATTCAAAAGGGTAACCTGTATAATATGTTCAGTATGTAAAATATGTAAAAAAAGGGAATACTCAAGTATCAAACCATATACCCATTGCGCCGTCGTATGATAAAAATAAAAAAAACACTGACTCGCCGACAACCCGGAAAATGTAAAAAGAGAAAAGAAAGAAAATTTTTAAAGTTCAGTGGGAGACGAGCTCTGAACAAATCAATTCCTACCGATGGTGGTAACTGATTTCTTCATAGCGGGGCATTTGTAGCGGGATAAATCAAATCAATTGCTAAAGCAAATTCTTAAACAAAATATTCGCCAACCGATCATTCAGTGTGGCAGGTAGAGGCGTGTATCAGCCAGAATTTGCTCCAACTCAGGGTAAAACCATCATTAAGGTGACGATGCAGACAATGCTGAACAAAGGACGAAAAATCCTTTTGTGCCTTTTGTTAGGCTAATAGGGACGCCATGTGCAGTGAGGCGGAATCCCCTTCTGGAACTCCCGCCACAACCAGGCATGCCTATAGGTGGAAATTCGGGAGCCGCGCGTACAATATGAATTTCCACCAATCACTGCAAACTGCGTGGACAGAAGGTAAGGGTATAGTGAGGGGAAATGGGAAAGTTATAAAACCGGCGAACACGCATTTTAAAACCCCAGTCATATAATACACCCCGAGCCCAGTCCTGTAATACACCCCGCGAGTCCTACAACACACACCGAGAGCTCTACAACACACTCCGACATTATTACAACACCCCTGCAACATTAGTATCAGCGCCGTCCAGTACCGCTAGGAAAAGTCAGTGACGAAGTCGATAACAAAGGGTATATGGTAGGAAGAGTAGCATTTACTGTGGACTGGAATAAAAAAGGTTTCACAATAATAACTGTGGTTATTATTTCTTCAACACCCACGAGATAAGATCTCAGCCGAGGCAATCTGTGTGAGACCTTTAGGACGACCAGCCGCAAAATAAACAAGTGTTTCCTCAACAGCAGCAGATTAAAACAATTTACTAATCTGCAACACCAAATTACTAAACCATGAAATGGCAGTAGTATTGACTTTTTACATTGTAGTTGGAACGTGAATCATTGAGGCTTATAAACACGAAGTTGCATATAAACATATTGTTATATCTGAAAATAGCGTTGGTGTATCGTATAGTAATGTTATATTATGATTTATCATTTTATTTGAGAATAGGTAACAGTTTGAATGTTTTGTATACTTAAAACTCACAATTTAAGTAACAAATATGTTTGAAATATCCAGTAATATTAGTTGTATAGTTTAGAAATTCATTTTTAATTTTGATGCAGATTACAGAAGATAAACTTTCTCCATGCTAAATCTGCCGCAGATAAGGTTGTTTCACTAATATTCCTATCTTCCCTATTTGCATGTTATATTTATTTCCTATATCACTTATTAGCAGATTATTAGTTGCATCTTAGGCCGTTTATCTTGAAATTACAGGGCGGGTTAACCACTTTACAAACGTATTAGGTATTTTACAATGTGGTGGCTCTTTTGTCACCTATTTTTATTGCCGAAATGAAACACTCCATTAAATACTATAATAATAATAATAATAATAATAATAATAATAATAATAATAATAATAATAATAATAATAATAATAATAATAATAATAATAATAATAATAATAATAATAATAATAATAATAATAATAATAATAATAATAATAATAATAATAATAATAATAATAATAATAATAATAATAATAATAATAATAATAATAATAATAATAATAATAATAATAATAATAATAATAATAATAATAATAATAATAATAATAATAATAATAATAATAATAATAATAATAATAATAATAATAATAATAATAATAATAATAATAATAATAATAATAATAATGATAATGATAATGATAATGATAACGATAACGATAACGATAACGATAACGATAACGATAACGATAACGATAACGATAACGATAACGATAACGATAATGATAACAATAATAATAATAATAATAATAATAATAATAATAATAATAATAATAACAATAACAATAACAACAATAATAATAACAATAATAATAATAACAATAATAATAATAATAATAATAATAATAATAATAATAATAATAATAATAATAATAATAATAATAATAATAATAATAATAATAATAATAATAATAATAATAATAATAATAATAATAATAATAATAACAATAATAATAACAGTAATAACAATAATGAAATAAATATTTCGTTTGTTATCGACGCTGTCAATTCCCAGGATTACGTACGGAGTATTCGGTGTGCCGGAATTTCAAGTCGCGAATTTTTTATCTGTCAGTAAATCTGCTGACATAAGGCTGTCGCTTTTAGGCGCACTTAAAATCTTCTGAACCTTTGACCTTGGGATTAGTAGCTAGCGCCTAACCAACTGAGGCACCCAGGCCGACATGATGATGAACACTGAATGTAAATAAATATGGTAAAATGCGAGATTAATACTGAAGTGAAATTATTTTATGTCTTTTATTTTTGTAAAATTAATGAATTGCGTTTAATTTCCTACCTTTTAAGGTTTCCGTCTTAGGAGATGGGCCCTGTCTCCGGTGCTGCACACACTTTTGGCATGTACCTGGTCGTTGATACTTGCCCAAGCGTGCAGAATATGTACAGGTGTCTGGTGGACACCGACGTGAGTAGCGTAGTTCATATCTTGGTGGACCCTGTGATGCACCTCGTTGGAGACAGCATACTGGACAACAAATATTAGGCTTACTTGATAATTTTGTTTTCCTTTGTTTGGCCATGACTATTTTGGCTGGCTTTTGTCTTCCGCGGGGCATTTTGGTGCCCGGTTTTTTGTTTACGCTGGGCGTGGTTAACTTATTAAATCGCCTGAAGTTTGAAACCGTAATAGCACGTAACCTGAAATAAATAAACAAATATAATAATACTTGCTAGTGTTGCTTTCACATGTATTTCCCTACTCTCTCTTCTACAGTATTCTTCTTGACTATGTTTTGTTGATCCAAATGAGTAGGGCTAGGACAAGCATCCTTTTGCTTGCAATGTGTGCGCGCTGCGAGTATGAATAATTTGGAAAGGGGAAGGGGGTGACACAGGTAAGCTGAAGTTGTAAACATCACAGTCAAGGGTGTAACAACCGGAGCGAGCTGGCGCAGCAGTGTGTGGGACTCGCATTCGGAAGGTCCCGGGTTCGATCCCCGTCGACCGACCACTCTGATTTGGATTTTCCGCGCTTTCCCTTCACAAGGTGAATGCAGGGGAATCTCCAAGGATTCCTTTCCCTTTATTTCTCATCACCCTCCCTTGTCATCTTTCAGGTTTGATTGTTAGCAGGATGCGTTCCGGCGAATGTGGATAGATGGCACAGATGCTTGCTCTCTGGAACACCTTCCGTGAACCTCCCTGGAAGTTGCTACCTGGATCGCAGAATCGAATGATAATTTTCTAGTTGGTCCATACGTGAGAAGGCACGTTTTTAGCTAAGTTGTCGGCTGCCTCATTAACATATACAGCACAGTGTGCTGGTATCCATTGTAATTCTATCCTTTCATTCAATTTTGTTAATTGAATTATGATTATTTCTAGTGTGTGTGTGTGTGCTTGTTGGGTTATCAGAAACTATTGATAGAATTGCTGCTTTTGAGCCTGTCAAGAGCATTTGTAAAATTTTAATACAGGGTTCTCTATTCAAAACCTAACGGGCGCATGGCATTTCGCCTGTGCGCTATTGAGAGTGCCACAGCCGACTTTGCTCCAACACAAACTACACGCATAAATAATTAACATTCTTACCTTCCAGAAGATGCTGCAAATGTCATTCACCCTCGGCTAAACAAGCATTATATCGAGATAACACATTCTGATTCACACGGTTAAGTTGGACCACTGTGATATTTCCGATTTCATTTTTATTATTTTGTTTTAGTTCTTCCAATGTATGAGGATTTGTCTAAAACTAAAACCTTATAAGTGTACAAGTGTCTATGCTTTAAAACAAGGTAACCCAGTATCACAAATGCATTTTTGTGAATGGTTTCTTTCGTTAGTGAATGACGGTTTAATTGATTCATAGCTTCTGTTCTTTTCCGAAGAGCCATGGCTCCACCTAAATGGTCGTGCCAACACTCATAACAGTCGGTGCTGGGCCTCTGAAAATACACATCACGTTCAAGAAATTCCTCATAATGATTGGAGAGTTGGAGTTTGGTGTACTGTTAGCGCTAGACGCATATCGGTCCAATGTTCTACGAGCAGACTGTAAATGCAGAGAGGTACCGAAATGACGTTTTGACCCCATTTTATCATGAACTGGGGCCCTAATGACCTAGCTGTTGACGGGCCCTTAAACCCTACTCACTCACTCACTCACTATCATGAACTGACAGTAGAGTGAGTGAGTGAGTGAGTGATAGAGTGAGTGAGTGAGTAAGTGAGTGAGTGAGTAGGGTTTAAGGGCCCGTCGACAGCTAGGTCATTAGAGCCCCCTGACAGAAGAGAAATCATATGGGTGGCTTCAACAAGACCGTGCTACTGCCCATTCAGCCCATGAATAAAATTAGGGAAGTGTTTGAAGATAGAGTGATTAGTGCTGGTGTATGCCCCTCTCACTCCCCCGATCTAACAGTGGGTGGGGTAGTAACCTGAAAAACAAAGTTTATGAGACAAATCCTCATACATTGGAAGAAGTAAAACAAAATACTAGAAATGAAATCGGAAATATTACGGCGGCCCAACTTAATAGTGTGAATCAGAATGTGTTATCCCGATATAATGTTTGTTTAGACTGGGTGGACATTTTCAGCATCTTCTTAAGGTAAGAGTGTTATGCATGCTTTACGCGCATGGTTTATGTAGGAGCAAAGCCGACCTTGGCTCATCCAATCACACAGAGGCGAAATGCCGTGTGTCCCTTGAGTTTTAAATGAAGAACCTGTATTATGTAGAAGATGTTATAGGGAATAGTTGATTGCATCAGTTTCTCCATCATAACTTGTTTTTCTATATTCTAAGGATTTATAAAAGGAAAAAGGAGAGCATGTTGTTCCTGCTCCTGCACCTTTTTCTTGAGAGCTTAAGGATCCATCAGCATAAACATGGAGCTAGACTGGAATAGGACATCTTGTACGGATTGCTTCTATTGTTAGTATTGTAAAAAATATAAACATTTACGTGTTGTGTTATCTTCTGATTCTTCTGTTGGTTTGTCAAATAGTTTAGTACATTTCCTAATGAAGTTTTTAAACTCAGGATGGCATAGTTTCTAAAATGGTATATTGGTATGTAGCATTACTTTGGACAGATCTTTAAAGAACTCCATTATTGAACTTTCTTGTTCCTCTGCCTTCTTACTACCTGGCGATGCAACAAGTGATTTATTTTTTGTATTACAGTGTTGTTTCAGCAACTTTCATTACAATTTGGTATTTCTGAATGACACAACCTACATAATGTTTTTTCTTCTTTCACGGTGAAATTATTTGTACCAAATTCGGGGCAGCACGTGATGATTCTGACACACTGAACTTTGTATAGCGCAGAACAGGACGTAAACACAGAGCGACCGACTCTACATTGCCAGTACTGCAGTCGAACTACTGACTGCCAACTGTAGAGTCCTGGGTCCGTGTGTTCCATTCGATGTCATGTGTATTAGGTCCCCGCTCTGTGGATATTTGCCCTAATTTTGGTACTGAGGTATGACCAGGTTCAGAATGTAGCACCAAGATTTACATAAGCATCCTTTTTCTCTGCCGTGCAACGCCGAGACTCCACCCACACTTAGAACAACCAACCAGTATGTAAGATGAAGTAAAATAGGGAACAGGAAATTCGAGGGATTGTAATTGTACTTCCCAACATTCCCTAGCAACCTGTAGAAACTCCCGAAAAAAACCAAGGAAGATCGGCCACGGGGATCCAACCCACGACCTCTCGGATGTGAGTCGCACACGTTACTGCCTGCACCACCTCCCTGGGTCTTGATCCAATACATTAAATTTTCATAGAATAGCCTCTGGATGACTTTTGCATAACTTGTTAATCGTAAGAGATACACAAAATCTTACTACAGAAAAAATGAGGATGTCGTTAAAACTCGCAATGTATGGCAAATAATTTGTTTTTCTTTGTGGAGCCAGCCATTTTCAAAGAATTTCTCTTTGTTGGCGTCAATTTTCAAACAATTTTACTTTCCTCAAATAGGAAGTCATCATTTGCCTATTTTATAACTTTTATCATACAAAAGAGAATGTAATTTCAAATCTATCACATAGCGACCAGTTCTTAAAAGGTTTGAGTAACACTTAAAGCCCATTCTATTCTCCAATTCTCACTGTAGCTATAAGGAAATTTAAAACAAAGTTTTTCTCCAAAAATTTATCTCCATTAAAGTGAATTAGATACAAGCTTTAGCGATTTTAAGATTATTCTGCAAAGAGTGATAAAAGGAGGTCATGTGATTGTAACACATTAGATTGTTCATATAAATATTTTTAATATATGGTACACATTTGAATTCAAAATCTCCTTAAATACCAAGTGTAGTGTTTAACCTACTTTCCAATTTTTAGTTATGCTGTTCCCAGAGGCACAGAAACACACACATACACACACTACATACAGAAAAAACTCACGCATTAAACGTACACACAGATACACAGAAACATAAGAATAGCCACAGTTACACAGACACACATACACGTGCACGCACATAAAGATATGTCCAGATCCACAGAGGACATACTGGACAAACACATACACACAATCACACAGGCATACAGACACACAGAAAAACCACACATACACAACCTTTACACGCACATATACAGACCCACACAAACACAAAAGTCGCGCGGAAACGCACACAGAGATACAGTGGTAGACATACACAAACACACACACTGCACTGAAATACAATAATTTCTGTACTCATTGTGAGTATGTAGTGTTGACTATATGTGCTAGAACTCTAATACTTACTTGTAGCAGGTGCCTATTTTTTCCACAAATCCAAGCTGTACGGCCTCTTTTAGAGCAGTTGTTATCTGAGACTCTACGTCGCCCTGCACTTTTACGTACAGTCTCATAAACCGTTCAAGGCGTTGTATAGTGAGACCTTTTCTATTTGTATCTAAAATTTTCATCGATCCTAACACTTTTGTTAGGAATCGAGGCGCATATATGCATGCTTTGGCCTGCTGCTGGTAATGTAATCTGATGTGAGAACCTGGGGATGAATCTCGGCAAAAAAAGCTCAGAATTGCCTTCATCACTGCTCTGCAGATACCGGACATGTTGATTTGCGGGAATACCTGCAACCAAAAAAACGTAATAAACATTTGTAGAAATCGTTTTCTTATATATTTCTTTATTATATATTCTAGTTACAAAGAGCGCCAAAGAAAATCTGATGCACCTCGTGTCTATACCTATCACATTATTCATCGTTGTACGAAGCCGTGGCCATTTCATTGGTTGCTTAAGACTACAGTGCAAGTGTGAACGCGGATTTTGTATTATTTCCTGGGGCCTTTTGAGGCATGTTCTTCACCTTGCCTATCACAGAGAGTGGTGGCTTGATGAGTGATTGATGCCTTTGCTTTTTCTGAAAGCGATCCAGTGATACATCTTTAGAATTACACACATACACACACACACACACACACACACACACACACACACACACACACACACACACAGAAACAAAACTTGTCATAGGTATGCTGGCGAGGAAAACTTGTACCTATTATACCGGATGTTTAAAAAAGTGCCCGATATTGCAACAATAGTTGGGATTGGTCAAAAGTAGAATAAATGTTCCTATAAACATATGTCCGGATATTAAATAATTTTTAGTTCAACGACGCTGTCAATTGCTAGGATCACATCAGCGTCAACGGTGTGCCGGAATTTCGTCCCGCAGGAGTTCTTTTACATGCCAGTAAATCTACTGAAATGGAGATGTTGTTTTTAAACACACTTAAAAACCATCGGTCTGGGCCGGACCCGTGACCTTGGGTTTAGTAGACCATCGCCTAACCAACTGATCCACCCAGACCGATATATGTTCGGAAACAAATACCGGTTGAGATATGAGACATTTTACCAAAATGTGCAAGGTATCCACACCTTTCATAAGTTTGGCAGACATCAATGTCCTTAAATGTCCCCATAGCCAGAAATCCAATGAACCGAGGTCCGGTGAACGGGGATGCCTTGCTACAGGACTTCCTCGATCAATCCATTGTCCATTAAATGTTCGGTTTAAGAATCAGATTCGCTTTAGTCCCAATGTGTGGGCAGTTTGGGTTACAGACTCCTAGGACCATGCATTTTACCGAACAGATTAGCAGGTGCTGTGTGTCATCGATTTCTGCGTGATGAGTTACCTGTGCTTTTGGAGGAGTTATGCTTGTGCAAAGACGACACATGTGGTTTATGCATGACGGGGCACCTCCCCGTTTTGTACGCATCATGCGACAATACTTAAATCAAACATTTAATGGACAACGGATTGGTCGAGGCAGTCCAGTAGCATGGCCTCCACGTTCGCCGGACCTGAATCCATTAGGTTTCTGACAATGGGAACACTTAAAGACATTGTGCATGCCAAACATATCAAAAATGCGCATATATTGCGCATTTCTCTAAAATGGTTCATGCGACAATAGTATGAAACTTACATGCAAAACACAGAAATGGACGTACCAACACGTGGAGGTGGTTTTAGTGGGTATATTGCCCCCGCAGGAACCCCCACGCTGTTGACCATAGCACGTAGGCCTCCGGCTGTAACGGGGGTATTCCCCCCTGACGCCGCCTTACCTCACCTTCACAAGCCTCTCACCTCCTGCGATACCACCAAGGGCCTACTGACAGGCCTAACACCGAAACCTTTACAGAGAGCATAATTATCGTCCAGCCGCAACCCACCGTACACCGTCGCCTGGTCCTACTACCCTGAAATGAACGAGAAGGAAATGACGGGCAAGAAACTCGTGGTATCAGAATGAGCACACGTGGAGGTGGTTTTAGGAACGAGAAGGAAATGATGGGCAAGAAAGTCGTGGTATGAGAATGAGCACTCCAGCATTCGCCTTGGATATGGGGGAAACCACAGAAAAGTGAGCGGTCAGCGGGGGCCGAACCCATGACCTGCCAAACGCGAGTCAAACACGCTACAACCTGCGCCAGCTCTTCAGTCACCAAAATGAATACTTTATTTAGCGATTTATTTCCTATATAAGAAGTTGTGTTTAATGGGAGAGTGGTTGAATACATTTATTTTTAAACTACGCAATAAGCGTAGTTTCCTTTTTTGTATCGTAATTTTCTTCCGCATTTATATTTCAAGGTAAGTATCAAACATTTACCATTTTAGGATATATACTTCCGTGTATGTCAACACACCAAAGCACGCGAGCGAATCATTAACTATACTTAGGACTGATTATTCATATAAGCTTAGGTTTCTGATTCACGGGTGGTTAGATAACGTATAGTTTTAGATACCTGTATCTGTATATACAGTCATGGAAAAAATTATTCATACACCATTGGTTACTCAGAATAACTTCGTTTATTAAAACTAAAGATGAAAACCAGAATTTTTTGATAAGCTAACAGTATGGGATGTCCTCCTGATTCAGTGTGTATGTTGTTGTTGTTTTCTAGTGCCTTGCATCTGGCAATGAAGCCATTAGCATTCGTGCTTTCCAATACGTTTGAACTGTAGTTTCTTCTGATCTTAATGCTTCACAGGTCTTCAAGTGGTCTTCATTCATTTCTGCTGGATCGTTACACAGGACACATATTGGTGAGGCTGAGATACCTATTCTGTAGAGGATTCAGTGTGTATAAAAAGGATTAACTTAATTAGTCTTTTGCAAAAAAGTAAATAAACAGTTTGTACTAGATAGCTTCACGCAATGGGGAAAAAGTATTCATACATTCCAAGAAAATGACAATTTACATAAATATAATAATGTTAATATTTTGTAGGCATTCTTGTTCTATGTATCATTTCTGTTAATCTACTTAACATGGAATGAATCAGTGTTTTTGGTAGTCTCTGAGCCTATTTTACTATTCTTGTGGTAGATGTTGTGTAGAGCTGTCTTACTTCACATTTCATGTTTTCTGACCATTCTTTCAAGTGTATTACAAAGACGTTCAATTGTATTAAGGGAACCTGGGACTGAATAATGACCGAAAATGGTCAAATTGACGATTTTTAGGTTTGTGCATATAAATGTTCCCCAAACCTTCAGTCACCGGTTGCACGTGAAATTTTTTAGATTCTGCCATTTTTAAAGGTTTAGCGTAGGCTTTAAATGCCATGTGCGCTACTTTTAAACGCCCCCTTTTCTGCTTAACCACCCCTTTCCACTGAATTTGGTTGTTTTTAAGCGCTTTTGGCTCATATTTTATTCAAATATTGCTGAAAATTTATGTAGCGGTATCTGGTGAGATGCCAGTGAGCTATTACTACGTATTCAATATAAAATCCGTAATGAGTTTTAGGTCAAACAGATAATTTGACTCAAGATCATGATGCATGTCTGTAGAAAAAAAAATTGTTTTTTCTTGGCATTACATTTTTTAACACACTATGTGCTCCAGCCGCATTAACCCTTTCATGCCTGAATTATTTTGCTACATATGCCGTTCTTCCTCTAATTCGAAACCGGTTTAGATTAGGCGGTCTGGGAGACCTTCAGCCTGCTGGTTCGGATAGCCATGATCGTTAAGGCAACACGTAGTGCACTGGCCATGCACTCAAAGCCTAAGGTCGTGAGTTCGAGTCTCGACAACCGCAGTGCCTGTGGTAGAGGACGGGGAGGGCCCACGTAAAATAATCGGTGTGATGGCACGCGTGAATGATGACGGGGTATCATTTGACTGCGGTTGCATGGATTTTGCTTCTTTTCTTTAAAAATACTTTTTTACAATTCAAACCGTCTCAAATATGTATTTTTAATTGGTGACAGACAGTATAATAAGAATATAGCAGAAAAAAAGGTAAAACTAGTACAAATAGGAAAAAAAGCTTATGTATCTTATAAGACACACCAGGCATTAAAGGGTTAAATATTGTGCTATGCTCCTAGAATTTTTCCAGCATGTACTATATTTATTTGACCTTAATCTTAGTCTCTAGTTTCAACATCTGAAAATTGTCTGAGCTTTAAAAACTTTAATGCGCAAAATAGTTTTAAAAATATTTGAGGTGTCCATCAAAGCAAAGAAGTTAATTACTGTAAAAGTAACTATTTTTCTTCCTATCAGAGACTGGTGTTGTTTGTTAGGCAATTAAGAGTTTATAAAATAATAAAGCAGTTGTTATATTTTAGTTTTTGAGACGGCTGGATTATTTTGAATACTAAGGTATTTTCGCACTGTGAATAAATTGAATAATTAATCTCTCAAAGCTATATATCAAATTGACCTGAAACTTTGTGTGATAGTTTATAACATAAACGTGTGCGAAGTATTGATTTCATAACTATAAAAATATAGAAAATTCAGTTCCAGGGTCCCTTAAGGTCTGTGTTCAGTACTGGAAACTTAATAACGTTTTTTTTAACTAACATCCCGAAGTCCATGGGGCTTTAAGTTACCCGACATTCGTCTTCTCAGGCCAGGGAAAACCTCGGAAAAAAACCTTACACGGATAACCTACCCTGAGCGAGATTCGAACTGGCGACCTCTTGAACGTGAGGCAGATAATGCTAGCCATGACGCTACCGAGGCGGGCCTTAAGGACGTGTCGAGTATAGCGCCACAACTATATAAGAACAATTTTCGTTGCATGATTAGGGTCACGTTTTGTTGATGATAGTAATCTGAGCCTAAATGCAAGCTATCAACCACTTTTTCGCATATTTTCCTTTAGGATATTTAAATACTGGAATGTATCCATGTTATCTACAACAACAACAAGTTGCCCAATACCAGATGTAGCCATACATCGCCATAACATAACTTCTCCACCACCGTGCTTCACTATGGCTTGAATGGTTTGGGTTCAAGCTCAGTATTTGGTCTTCTGCACACCAAAATTCTGCTTTCATTTGCAAATATGTTAAATTTATTTTCATCTGTGAACAGTACTTTGTCGCAGAAACGTGTGTTCTTGCTTATATGCCTTGAGCAAATTCAAGTCTCAATTCTTGTCCTTGCTGAGTATTATTTTCTTCTAGGTACCCTAGCTCCATCACCTGCGCTACTTAGAATATAGCGAAGAGCCCTTAGTGTGGTTTCCTTCCCAGAATGATCATTAACATACACAGAAAATACAGAAGCTGTATTGGCATCTTTTTTGGCCATCTTTATTAACTTTTTTCTCTTTGCGTTAGCTTCTGTGGTCAACTCTTGTTTCACTGATAAGGACAGTATTTTTTCTCTATGTCGCATTATTATGGTTCGCACAGTTGCCTGGACTTCTACCAATAATATCATCAATTTCTGAAAATCATTTTCCCTTGTGATATTGGCACCTATTTCCCCAGGGAGGAGAGAATACACGGAGATGTCCACAGAGTGCAGCTGTGAAGCCGAGAGTTAAGTACAGAGGGGGCCTGCCAGCTTACTTGTACTTCTTTGTATTGGTTATATTCGTTTTATCTCAATAGCGCGGGATTTCATGCTAGGAGTGTACAACAAACACAAACAACAAACGACATGTGTACAACAAACTTATTCTGTTTCAAGGACAATAAATAAAGGTGTGTGTGTGTGTGTGTGTGTGTGTGTGTGTGTGTGTGTGTGTGTGTGTGTGTGTATGTGTGTGGTGCGCGCACTTGCATTGTGTGTAGCTGAAGTGTGTTTAATGGCCTATTTTCTTTATTACATACGGCACCTCAGGCGGTGACACTGGTGATACATGAAATGAAATGGTATTTGGAAAAGAATTCTTTTTGGGGGGAAGGAAACTTTCGACGGAAAAATCTAGAGTGTCTTTTCAAAATTTGTCTGTTTTGTGCCCTTGTAATTTTAAACCTAATTCATCTATGTAAATAGTTTTAATTATACGCAGTCATTAATGTGCTTTACATTGCACATAGTAATTAATACATAAATATATTAATATATTCTAATCATGTTTTATTGTTACCTAAAGTTCCTTCCTTCATTACCATACAAATAACATGTATTGTTTTAATTCAATACGGTTATAGTGCTTTCAGCATGGATGACAATTATTTTTATTTATAAAATACCTACCAAGCACATCAGTAGAATAATTAAGTCATAAGTACGTTTTTGAAGTAGGATTTTTGACCATTAAATGGAATAAACGAGTTTTGCTTGTGGATGTGGTAACATAATTTAGTTAGCTTGTCGACCAGATTTCAATTAATTTTTAAGTTCTGTTAACTGTATTTTATTCTGCTAAGGAATTGCATTAAAAGCGTCGCTCGAAATATTAAAGGATGCCAATTATACATTTTAAACAATATTAATCTATTATAAACTGCCAAACTCCGGAGTATTTGACATTGTTTTTAATGCAAGCGGACATCTTTCTTAAGTACAGAGGGGGCGAGGTCATTGACTTCAAGTCTTGCATGGATGGTGAAAGCCCGCCATCTCCCGGTACTTTCTCCTCCCTGCCTCACACTAAAGTTGTCTTTTTATTTTTGTGGCCAATTTTAATGTTGCACGGCATTGCCAATATATCAGACTCAACACAAAAGAGGTGCAGCTTGTCACTGAAGGCCTTCCTTGTTACAAACAGTTCGTTAGCGGTTTCTATGTTTGCATTTCTAGGGTGTATGAATGCTTTTTTCCCTGTCAAATAGCACCAGATTTGGGGTATTGCTAATTTTTCTGAAGTATATTTATCTCATTCTGAAGACTATGTGATCATTATATTGTCTAACCGTCATGTTAAAATCTTAGTGCTTTTATTTAATTTAATGTAAAAAGATCAGTAATCAATCTAAATAGTAGTACTGTGTGAAGTTATTTCCACGACTGTATATGCGTACAGAATATACAGAATGGAAGTGAAATAATCCGCCAAACTGAAGGAGGTGAGAGAGTGGATGTAAACTAACAAAAGTACCAATAACATCTTTAAATTAAATGCACCGTTAAATAGATAATCGCGTTTAAATATGAGAGTGTGTGGCAACATGGCACAAACCCTTGATCGGGAACTGAGCATCTATCGTCGGGTCAATGAACTATTCTAATGCTCTATAAAAACATTTAAATAACGTTAGCCATGTATTGAATTCAGATGTTTTGTCACGCTGCGCCAGACACAAGTAAATTGCATGAAAAAGTAAGGTTATGGCTGATTGCCCCATATGAAAACATTACCTCAAGTCTTACATTTCCGCATAATTACAAATATTTTATATGGTAATTTTAAAAGCCTGAGTATCGGGCCTGTCCTATTTGAGAGGCTTATGCCATGAGAAGATAACGACCTCACTTGGAATCCGATATTTCCTTTAAGCGCCGCGTAAAATTGTTTACTAACTTCCGACACCAGTTAAAGTATTACATCCATTAGGGAGTCAGAAATATGATAGAAACAAAAAGAAACTTTAAATATGCTCTGATCAATCAGAAATACATAAATTCACGTGAAATGACACGAATACACGCTAAGTTCATGTGCACTTACTGCGTATGCACGCTGAGCAAATGCTATTTGCCTTATTCACTTTATTTACGGAATAGTACGGACCTAACACGATATTCATGTTCATAATAAATAGTAAGATAATTTGTTTCTAACACACATGTGGTGAACACATACAATTTTCACATCGTTTGTAAGACGTATGTGTGGATCATTGGTACGGAGAATGGCAGCTATAGTGGCTAGGTTAGGTTACCTGCATTGAGCATTCCAAAGGTTATGTCACTCTTGCTGAAACACCTCTTGCGTTATTACTACCGTTATTCCACATTGAATTTAACAATGAATTTGGTAATTGCTAAACCTTTGGGAAAGCATAATTTATAATGTGAATTTACACTCCACTGCAAAATATTTAAACAAAACGTATTTGCAATTGTTTAGACGTTTGGCCCGGTTAAGTGTGCAATTCTCTTTAATTTTTAGTAGGTATACCGATTTAAAACGGGACTAATGTGCTTTATGCAAGCACGTACCTACATCTAAGAAAAGGAATTTGTATAACATGATGCAATTACTTCAACACATTTTAACAAGAATCTTATGAGCGCCAAAGAACTCGAGTTTGTGAAATTTGCAACACGAAGTTTCCGACAAGATGCGCGTGAGTACGTGCGAAAGGTATCAAAATGTATCAAGAAATTTAGGTAAACAAATCTGACACTGGTGTTCGTGCCCACAGTACGGACTAACCATTATTTACGCGGTAGATTTAGAAAAAAAAAAAAAAAAAAAAAAAAGGCCATACTGTTAATAACTAATATATTAGCAGTAAAAAGTATGTAATAACATTGGGATTAATTTTAAGTAAGAGTTTAGAGCAATAATTCAATACCTGTAGCCAGTCTTCATATTTTTTGTGGCTTCGAAAAAAAAAAAAAAAAAAAAAAAAAAAAAGAACAGTTGCACACGATTAAGTGAACTTTCGGCGCGATCTACACAGATATGCGAGGAAAGTAAACACAGCTAATGCGATGTTTTCAGCTCTACAAGGATCAAGAAAGCAACAAATTATGGGCATCTTAAATTGAATTTACACAAAAACCGTTGAATCTATTGAAGTACTACAAAGGAAAAAGTCGTCGTTTATTCAATTGTCCATGAATATAGCCATAAATCAATAAGTTTTAATCAATAATAATTCAGCCAGGTGATGATAAATTGTTTTGATAGAAATATTTTTTCTAGAAAACCATAAGCTTTTCAGCTTTTTGTTATTAGACTTTCTTGTTATTCACAATAAGAGAAATTCGCTGTTAAAATCTGGCGGATTATTTCACTTCCAACCTGTATACACACATCTCAATAGCAATCAGGGGTTACACAAAGCATGCTTCGCTCGTGTGGGTTCCTTAACAATGCTATGATTATTTATATAAACTTTCGTTCACGATTCATGGAAGGTAAGTTAAAATTAGGTTATGTTTAATATCTATAAGTTGTGTCACGATTA
>CM060962.1:164810898-164813398 GCA_030765045.1 Tenodera sinensis
AACCAGTAAGACAGAAACAAATAATAGTTGGGAACAAAAGTGTGAATAAGGACATTGGTATAAAGACAGTACCCAAGAAAGCTTATCTTTTGGTGTCTAGGTTAGACCCAGCAAACATTGGAGATGTTAGAAATATATGTAAAAGGTATTTTCAGTGAAGCAGTGTGTGAATCTATCAAATCTAAATACCCTGAATGTTATTCCTCTTTTAAGGTTACCATTGATAGTGATAATCTGGATAAAGCGTTGGACACTAAATTATGGCCAATGGGCACTCTTGTTACAAGGTATTTTTTAAAAAGAGTAGTAAATGTCACAAAGACAACCTAGAACCTTGTGTTGGCACCTTTAAGAAATTAAATGGCAGGTTATCATTTTATAATCAAGGTCTGGTAAAGAATGATATAAGAGATGTCAATAATTATGCTAGTCAACTAAAAATAATTCATGTAAATGTTCAGTGCTTAGGAAATAAAACAGATGTAATGGAAGTATTTTACAGCAATATGACCGAGATATTTTGTGTGTGTGTGAGCACTGGCTTAATGATAATGAATTAGAGATACATACTCCATCTGAGTTTGTGCTTGGGAGTAAGTTATGTAGAAAATTCATAAGAATGGAGGAAGTTGTATTTTGGTAAAAAAAGGAGTTAAGTATGAGGTGATGGATTTATCTTATTTTTGTATAGAGAGATGCTGTGAAATATGTGCCATTTTTTTGAGTGATATTAATGCTATAGTTGTATCTTTATACAGACCACCAGTTGGCAATATTGAGGTTTTTTTAACTTTATTTGAGGAGTTATTAAATAATTTAGGAAAATACAAGGTTAAATTAATACTTGCCACTGACTTAAATTTGGATTTAAGAATGACTTCAGGAAAAGAACTGCAATTTTATAACATTATTAAATCTTATGGTTTACATTGCACTACCTTGGAACCGACTAGGTTACTATCATGTCTCGATTATATTTTTACTGACTATCAAGATTTTAGGTATCAAATTGAGGTTATTTATCCATGTGTGGCTGATCATTCTGCTTTATTGATGGTGTTAAAAGGTGATACTGTTTTTAAGAAAAATATAAGCAACAAATTAATCAGGAAATTTAGTGATTACAATTATTAATCATTCTTTTACCTCATTACAGCAGTCAATTTTAACTTTGTGTATAATTTTGTCATTGATATTAATACATCTTTTACATATTTTATCAATTTATTAAGTGAATGTTTTAATATATCTTTTCCCCTGAAATCAGTGAAGAGAGAGCAGACATAAAATAAAGTGGTATACAGAAGAGCTTAAAGACCTTAAAAATCAGATTTTACTTTATCATGGCTTATATAAAAATACAAAGTTAGATATTTTCAGTGACAGTTATGTAAAACTTAATAAAGTATATAAAACTAAACTGAAGCTGGCAAAAAGTAATGCTTACCGTGATTTGATCAATCAATCTGATAATAGGTATAAAGCTATACGGAAACTTATTAATAGAGAACGAACTGTCAAAATGAATTCCAACTCGGACATAATACCTGATGACTTTAATAATTAGTGTGTGCAGTCAGTAAGGGATATCACATCTGTTGTACAGTATAACTTTGATAAAGCTATGCTTTACTGTAAGAAGGTTAAATTACAAAATAATATTATTTTTAGCTGGAATAGTATTACAGAGAAAGATGTAATAGAAGCAGCAAACAGCTTATCCCAATCCAACAGTTGTGATGTTTGTGGGTTTTCAAATCAGTTTATAAAGAAAGTAATTCCAGTGATCTCATTACCTTTGATGGTTATGTTTAACAGATGTCTCCAACAAGGAATATTCCCTAATTGTTAGAAAATTGCAAAAGTATAATTGTAACAGTATATATACTATCTGTATAAAAAAGGTGATGTAACAAATTTGAAAAATTATCGCCCTGTGTCATTAGTTCCCATAATTTCAAAGGTTTTTGAGTACATATTACATAAGCAGTTAGTATTATATTTTGAAAATAATAATTTATTGGCAGCTACACAATTTGGTTTTAGGAAAAAGAAGTCCACTATTTTAGCATTACAAGATGTAGTAAATTATATTTTAGAGGCCTTTGAGACCAAAGCAATTGTGTCACTTATCTTATGTGATCTTACTAAAGCTTTTGATAGTGTAATATCAGAATTACTTATTTCTAAGTTAAAATATTATGGTTTGGATAATAACAGTTTTAAAATATTACATTCTTATCTGACAGGATGAAAGCAATATGTCTCTGTAAATAACAATAGTTCACATTTCATGGAATTAACTCATGGGGTGCCCCAAGGCTCAATATTAGGTCCTCTTTTGTTTATAATAATGACTAATGATCTTGTATATGCTCTACCAGATGTGCCAATTCTGTATGCAGATGACACTACTTTGAGAACCAGAAACAAAAACGTTGAGGTATTGAATAATTTATCTTATGCTAATTTCACAGCTGCTAAGGACTGGTTCCAGGCA
>CM060962.1:164818398-164830898 GCA_030765045.1 Tenodera sinensis
ACAGGGAATTCCGCTATAAGAGAAGACAGAGGTGAAGGTAAAGAGTATAAAGGAAGAAGTGAAGACAAAAATGAATTCTGGAATGGGAAATATGACTGAAGTGGTCGATACGAAGATGGGGCTATTGGCGAAGATAGACGGGGAACTGGTCGGCGTGAAGGAAGACGCGGAACAACTCGACGGGAAGGTGAAACTCCTCTGCTAGCCCGTGGACGTCGTGGAGGACGTCGGGGAATGTTTTAACACCCTAGAAGGAAGAGTCGATGGCATCATTAAAGGAGCTAGAAGCCAGAGGTGGGCGGAATAGTACGGATTGGCCGAGGGGACAGTTACGTCCGCATTGGAGAACGGAAGTGTACGATACGATGAAGTCAAAGAGACGTCGACAAGGATCAGCTACAGGAGTGTGTAGCCAAACAGGATACGCGAAGTACTGTCAGGGAAGTCTACGAGCTAGCGAGGAACAAATAAGTACCAGCTTGGCGTGGGTCATTGAGGTACCGACGGAGCCGTCTAAACAGGTGACGCTGAGTGCCGTGAATAGAAGACTGGTGGACATCGTGGACGGCAAGATACAGGGGAAGCCGTGCCGAGTACTAATGGGCACGGGCGCAGCCGTGGCCGTGATTGGATCGTATGTGGCGGAGGACATGCCTAAGAGGAACTAGATCGACCCTACGAGATAGTGGCAGCATTGTGTGACACCTTACCTGTGGGGGAGGAGGCCTGGCTGGAGTTGACCTAGGGAGAGAGCGTTATGGGTCTGTACATGTTCGTCGCGAGGAAGTGATACTGGGACTGCATGCCCTCAGGAGCCACGAGGATGGTCCTGCAAGTCGGACAACACGAGTTAATGCCCCGGAGCTCCAGCGCGTATCTCATGGTCGGCAGGATGATCCTGGAGGTGGTTGTGGTTGGATCCGCCAAGAGGAAAATGACTGAGAAGGTACTCCAGGGAGATCGGCGGTCATGAAACCTTGTGGATCGTTTTCACGATGGGCGCAGGATGACATGCCAACGCATATGTGTGACGGGCAACCGGAAGAAGTGGGGTGCAGTGCTATAGAGTGGGACGTGGCCAACGCTCAGATACCTTCTAATCGCTATATAAGGTCTTCGCAACCAGGGGTCGCTGCTTATCAATCAAGTAGCTCCTTAGCTACATAACAAGGCTGAGTGCACCCCGGAACAGGTCTCCCGCTTGGTAAGCAGCAGCGCTAGCTAAATAAAACGTATATCTTAAATTTCTTGGGGATAGTTTCCGAAGTCCTCTTCATTGTGACTTACTTTTGTATAAATGGTAAACTATAAGACAAAGACAAAATTTTACTACACAAAAGATCTAGGTATATCTCCTTTAAAGCACACAACTTATGTCAGTTTTTTGTTTTTTCATTATCTATTTCCGAAGTATTCCTTGTTATTGGTTTGAATTTTCCTATACTCATAGGAAATGTGAAGTTGTTATTCAGTTTTTTCATTCGTTTTTTCACTGGTAATGGAAAAAGAATGGAATTTCAAAGTCCTCACATAGCAATTAGGTCTTAAAATATTTCAGTGCCTACAATGAAGTGTGTAATGAAAGAATTTCTAGAAATTTTGTTTCGACTAAAATTAAATACATAGAACAATAAGCATTCGTAATAATATTTTATACTGTTATAATTTATACAAAGAGTGAGTAGAGAAAATTATGTAATCAAACTTTTTTCAGGTAATTAAAGAATATCAGTCATCTGTAGCTTTAGCCTAAAACATTATTCAAAAAATATGTAGATTTGTAATGAACATTTATCTCTTATATAGAAAAATAAGTATTTGTAAACATCTGATGTGTTACACTCACATGACTTTCTCTACTCTTGTACTATTCTTACAAACTCTTATTCCTATATAGTCATGTTAGTTAATATACATATTTATACAAATTATCTTATCACTAGGTAATCTCCTTGTAGGCGCAAGGGGAATATTACAATACAGTAGCCTTTGAGCGATAGCTAAATGTTTCAAAGCTGTCGCTGTATGAAAGCTTTAAAATTCCGTTCTCTTTGTACGGACAAGAGAAAGTGAATAACGACGTTCATTTCGTAAAAGTTTAAGTATTGCAAAACCTGCACAAATAAATAGGAATATCTCCGAAATGGTTCACTTCACAAAAAAAAAAGCATTTGGGCTTAACTTAAGAGTTGAAATATCGAAATCTCAAAGCTTTGAAAGATTTGACTGTCGGTTAAAGCCAACAGTATTCCCATATTCCCCTTGTACATATAAGGAAATACGCAATAAGATAATTTCTGCAAATGTTTATCTCAACTAACGCGAAGAAGATACAGGAATAAGAGTTTGTAAGAGTGGTTATATTTCAAAAACCAAAGTCTGAGACTAATTACATGTGCATGTACATGGACCAAACAAGTAGAAAATGTAATACAAAAAGCAGAAAGACGCCTTTCACCGTTAAAACGTCTAACAGGAACGAAGTGGAGATGTTCCAGAGCAACTCTTAACACGACACACACACACACACACACACACACACACACACACACACACACACACGCGCGCGCACACACACACACACACACACACACACACACACACACACATACAGAAATATATATTTCAAAAATCAAAGTCGGAGACTAATTACAGGTGCTATCAAAACCATACCAATACCAGCCATGGAAATACTGACCAACCAATACCCCATTGAATATGAAATAGAAAAAGCAGCTCTTACACAGCACGAAAAGTGCATCAGACTCCCATTCAATACATGGAACATGAGAAATTTTACACATACACTAAAGACTCAAGAGAGCTTTCTTTCCAAAATTCGAGACATCAAGAAGAATGTAGACCTTCCTAATTCAAAGGAAAACTTGATATATAAAGTCAATCCAACATGAACATGAGACATCACATATTATTTACACCTGACAGAAAAAGTTAAGAAAAGTGATACTCGAATTAGTGCTCTAGAATTATTGTCATTAGAGAGAATACATACTAGATTACCGGAACACGAATGGCTCCATATTTATACTGATGGATACTTGACATCAAACCGAGATGGAGCAGGGGCTGGAGTCACGTGTCACCTCTTTTCACGTTACAAATCTTTAAGTATGGAACTACAAACTTAGATGGAGAAATTGGAGTAATTCGAATGGCCCTACAAAATCTTTTGTATAGAATTTCACATTTTCATCAAGCAGTTATTCCCTCAGATTCCAGTTTGGTAATTATAGCAATTACTTTCAAGTTGTCACAAAAAAGCCAAACAATTATAGTATGTTGGAAAATCCCTACCCATCTAACAGCACTTTAAAAACACCTAGTCTTCCAATGTATACCAGCTCACTGTGGACTGAGTGGTGATGACAAAGCTGATTTTCTTGCAAAAAAGGTTACCAGCAGTGTACAGAAATATATAGTTAATGTAACGTTTTATGCAGCTAAAAGATTAGTCAACTTTGAATTCAAAAAAATTATTTCTAAATATTACTATGAAAAGTCAAAAAATAAAAGATGAGAACTAACCAAACATTCAAACAGTAATTCCTGAGTATCCTCAAAAAACGGCAGTTGCAACTTTCTGATTGATTACAGAACATGACTGTCTGGCAAAACATTTAAACAGAATTGGGATATATTCTTCACCACTATCTGATGTGGCCACCTTCAAGTATGCCCGGCCACTTGTAGCGCCCCATCCATCAGTGGAAAATACTGGTGAGCAAGAGGATTAATGACTACATTGTCAGAAATCCAACATTAGCTAACAGCCACAACATTCATAATACCACTTAGATGCAGAAAACTATAATAAAAACACACTCTGTTTTCCTACTATACTAAAGCAGTGCCGTTTCTTTGTGGCAATAGAAAAATTGAATAGCTATCCAACTTACTGGATTTTTTCTACAGCTCATTTTACTTATTTCAACCATATTAATCCGTTCTAGATATAATAGAATTGCTCCTCTTCTGCTAAGCTGAAGAAATAAGCCAAAAGACGCGAAAGAAAAGGACTCAGATGTAACATTAAACTTTTTCAGTTTCCTTGAAAACACGAAGATGATGTCACCCTGTTATATAGTGCACAATTGTTAATTTGAAATAACAAGCGTGTTAATTTAATGACTTACGCAAACTTAATTACATATCCAATTCACATCTGGATTTCCGCCGTTAAATAATATAATGCTGCAAGCTACGAGATAAAAGTGAATATGTAATCTTACCTGCAAATTCTTTGAAGATGATTAAACTCACCCAGTTAAAATTTGTTATATTGTTTGTCATTACGTATAGTCACTTGGTTACCGGTTACCATAGTAAACATCTGCTACACTCCTTTTGCACATGGAGGATACAATGAGAAATATCGAGCTGTTATCCTAAACCAGACAGCCTCAAATCATTGCACTGTGATATCATATTGACTGTGTACAAGGTAAAATAGAAACAATGTTCCATATGGCATTCAACTAGTTCCTTAATTGAGCAAATGAACAATACATTTCGTAGCTCTTCTGCCACAGGGTGTAGTGCTCGGCACTACACTTAATAATTTATTTTTAACGATCTGCCACAACAAATACAAGAATCAGGTGTGAAGTGTGCATTATTTGCTGATGGCTTAGTAATGTGGACTTCAAAACCAAAAAACAAAAGCACAGAACTAGAAAAGACCATGCAAAAATCCTTAACTAACCTACAAAAGTGGACCAAAGAAAATTTAATGACTGATAATACAACAAAATCAAACTACCAAATCTTTTCACTCAGAAAAAAGCCACTAAAAAAAACAACTAAATTTTGCGGGTCAGCAATTACCAGAAGCAATGGAAGCAAAGTATTTGGGAGTTATATTTGATACCAAAGTTACATGGACCAAATAAGTAGAAAATGTAATACAAAGAGCAGAAAGACACCTTTCACCGTTAAAACCTCTAACAGGAATGAAGTGGAGATGTTCCAGAACAACTCTTAACACGACACACACACACACACACACACACACACACACACACACACACACACACACACACACACACACACACATACACATACACACAGATATATATATTTAAAAAACCAAAGTCTGAGACAAATTACATGTGCTATCAAAACCATACCAATACCAGCCATGCAATTACTAACCAACCAATACCCCATTGAATATGAAATAGACAAAGCAGCTCTTACACAGCACGAAAAGTGCATCAGACTCCCATTCAATACATGGAACAAGAGAAATTTTACACATACACTAAAAACTCAAGAGAGCTTTCTTTCCAAAATTCGAGACATCAAGAAGAATATAGACCTTCCTGATTCAAAGGAAACCTTCATATCTAAAGTCAATCCAACACGAACATTAGACATCACATATTATTTACACCTGACAGATAAAGTTAAGAACAGTGATACTCGAATTAGTGCCCTAAAATTATTGTCATTAGAGAGAATACATACTAGATTACCGGAACACGAATGGCTCCATATTTATACTGATGGATACTTGACATCAAACCGAGATGGAGCAGGGGCTGGAGTCACGTGTCACCTCTTTTCATGTTACAAATCTTTAAGTATGGAACTACAAACTTAGATGGAGAAATTGGAGTAATTCGAATGGCCCTACAAAATCTTTTGTATAGAATTTCACATTTTCATCAAGCAGTTATTCCCTCAGATTCCAGTTTGGTAATTATAGCAATTACTTTCAAGTTGTCACGAAAAAGCCAAACAATTATAGTGTGTTGGAAAATCCTTACCCATCTAACAGCACTTTAAAAACACCTAGTCTTCCAATGTATACCAGCTCACTGTGGACTGAGTGGTGATGACAAAGCTGATTTTCTTGCAAAAAAGGTTACCAGCAGTGTACAGAAATATATAGTTAATGTAACGTTTTATGCAGCTAAAAGATTAGTCAACTTTGAATTCAAAAAAATTATTTCTAAATATTACTATGAAAAGTCAAAAAATAAAAGATGAGAACTAACCAAACATTCAAACAGTAATTCCTGAGTATCCTCGAAAAACGGCAGTTGCAACTTTCTGATTGATTACAGAACATGACTGTCTGGCAAAACATTTAAACAGAATTGGGATATATTCTTCACCACTATCTGATGTGGCCACCTTCAAGTATGCCCGGCCACTTGTAGCGCCCCATCCATCAGTGGAAAATACTGGTGAGCAAGAGGATTAATGACTTCATTGTCAGAAATCCAACATTAGCTAACAGCCACAACATTCATAATACCACTTAGATGCATGCAGGCAGAAAACTATAATAAAAACACACTCTGTTTTCCTACTATACTAAAGCAGTGCCGTTTCTTTGTGGCAATAGAAAAATTGAATAGCTATCCAACTTACTGGATTTTTTCTACAGCTCATTTTACTTATTTCAACCATATTAATCCGTTCTAGATATAATAGAATTGCTCCTCTTCTGCTAAGCTGAAGAAATAAGCCAAAAGACGCGAAAGAAAAGGACTCAGATGTAACATTAAACTTTTTCAGTTTCCTTGAAAACACGAAGATGATGTCACCCTGTTATATAGTGCACAATTGTTAATTTGAAATAACAAGCGTGTTAATTTAATGACTTACGCAAACTTAATTACATATCCAACTCACATCTGGATTTCCGCCGTTAAATAATATAATGCTGCAAGCTACGAGATAAAAGTGAGTATGTAATCTTACCTGCAAATTCTTTGAAGATGATTTAACTCACCCAGTTAAAATTTGTTATATTGTTTGTCATTACGTATAGTCACTTGGTTACCGGTTACCATAGTAAACATCTGCTACACTCCTTTTGCACATGGAGGATACAATGAGAAATATCGAGCTGTTATCCTAAACCAGACAGCCTCAAATCATTGCACTGTGATATCATATTGACTGTGTACAAGGTAAAATAGAAGCAATGTTCCATATGGCATTCAACTAGTTCCTTAATTGAGCAAATGAACAATACATTTCGTAGCTCTTCTGCCACAGGGTGTAGTGCTCGGCACTACACTTAATAATTTATTTTTAACGATCTGCCACAACAAATACAAGAATCAGGTGTGAAGTGTGCATTATTTGCTGATGGCTTAGTAATGTGGACTTCAAAACCAAAAAACAAAAGCACAGAACTAGAAAAGACCATGCAAAAATCCTTAACTAACCTACAAAAGTGGACCAAAGAAAATTTAATGACTGATAATACAACAAAATCAAACTACCAAATCTTTTCACTCAGAAAAAAGCCACTAAAAAAACAACTAAATTTTGCGGGTCAGCAATTACCAGAAGCAATGGAAGCAAAGTATTTGGGAGTTATATTTGATACCAAAGTTACATGGACCAAATAAGTAGAAAATGTAATACAAAGAGCAGAAAGACACCTTTCACCGTTAAAACCTCTAACAGGAATGAAGTGGAGATGTTCCAGAACAACTCTTAACACGACACACACACACACACACACACACACACACACACACACACACACACACACACACACACACACACACACACACATACACATACACACAGATATCTATTTAAAAAACCAAAGTCTGAGACAAATTACATGTGCTATCAAAACCATACCAATACCAGCCATGCAAGTACTAACCAACCAATACCCCATTGAATATGAAATAGACAAAGCAGCTCTTACACAGCACGAAAAGTGCATCAGACTCCCATTCAATACATGGAACAAGAGAAATTTTACACGTACACTAAAGACTCAAGAGAGCTTTCTTTCCAAAATTCGAGACATCAAGAAGAATATAGACCTTCCTGATTCAAAGGAAAACTTCATATCTAAAGTCAATCCAACACGAACATTAGACATCACATATTATTTACACCTGACAGATAAAGTTAAGAACAGTGATACTCGAATTAGTGCCCTAAAATTATTGTCATTAGAGAGAATACATACTAGATTACCGGAACACGAATGGCTGCATATTTATACTGATGGATACTTGACATCAAACCGAGATGGAGCAGGGGCTGGAGTCACGTGTCACCTCTTTTCATGTTACAAATCTTTAAGTATGGAACTACAAACTTAGATGGAGAAATTGGAGTAATTCGAATGGCCCTACAAAATCTTTTGTATAGAATTTCACATTTTCATCAAGCAGTTATTCCCTCAGATTCCAGTTTGGTAATTATAGCAATTACTTTCAAGTTGTCACGAAAAAGCCAAACAATTATAGTATGTTGGAAAATCCTTACCCATCTAACAGCACTTTAAAAACACCTAGTCTTCCAATGTATACCAGCTCACTGTGGACTGAGTGGTGATGACAAAGCTGATTTTCTTGCAAAAAAGGTTACCAGCAGTGTACAGAAATATATAGTTAATGTAACGTTTTATGCAGCTAAAAGATTAGTCAACTTTGAATTCAAAAAAATTATTTCTAAATATTACTATGAAAAGTCAAAAAATAAAAGATGAGAACTAACCAAACATTCAAACAGTAATTCCTGAGTATCCTCGAAAAACGGCAGTTGCAACTTTCTGATTGATTACAGAACATGACTGTCTGGCAAAACATTTAAACAGAATTGGGATATATTCTTCACCACTATCTGATGTGGCCACCTTCAAGTATGCCCGGCCACTTGTAGCGCCCCATCCATCAGTGGAAAATACTGGTGAGCAAGAGGATTAATGACTTCATTGTCAGAAATCCAACATTAGCTAACAGCCACAACATTCATAATACCACTTAGATGCATGCAGGCAGAAAACTATAATAAAAACACACTCTGTTTTCCTACTATACTAAAGCAGTGCCGTTTCTTTGTGGCAATAGAAAAATTGAATAGCTATCCAACTTACTGGATTTTTTCTACAGCTCATTTTACTTATTTCAACCATATTAATCCGTTCTAGATATAATAGAATTGCTCCTCTTCTGCTAAGCTGAAGAAATAAGCCAAAAGACGCGAAAGAAAAGGACTCAGATGTAACATTAAACTTTTTCAGTTTCCTTGAAAACACGAAGATGATGTCACCCTGTTATATAGTGCACAATTGTTAATTTGAAATAACAAGCGTGTTAATTTAATGACTTACGCAAACTTAATTACATATCCAACTCACATCTGGATTTCCGCCGTTAAATAATATAATGCTGCAAGCTACGAGATAAAAGTGAGTATGTAATCTTACCTGCAAATTCTTTGAAGATGATTTAACTCACCCAGTTAAAATTTGTTATATTGTTTGTCATTACGTATAGTCACTTGGTTACCGGTTACCATAGTAAACATCTGCTACACTCCTTTTGCACATGGAGGATACAATGAGAAATATCGAGCTGTTATCCTAAACCAGATAGCCTCAAATCATTGCACTGTGATATCATATTGACTGTGTACAAGGTAAAATAGAAACAATGTTCCATATGGCATTCAACTAGTTCCTTAATTGAGCAAATGAACAATACATTTCGTAGCTCTTCTGCCACTGTCCTTACTAGTTCTGTCAATTGATACTATTTCTGTTCTTCTAGGCTGGTATACCATAAATGCCATTGTTAGGCCATCTGGTTCAGTGTATAAATGGCTAACTACAAATATTTTTAAGTGCGGCTTATTATAAAATGGTTATCTGCAAATAAAGGAGCTGTAAAATTTACACTGTCAGTTTTAAAATGCTTAAGAGTATTCAACTAGTTTCTTATCCTTTCATTCATATAAGTATTAAAAAGTTTGGGTGAAAGAGGACACCCTTTTCTAACTCCTAAATTAATTTTTGCCGCTTTTACTTTCTCTACTACGTACCTTAGCAAGTAGAGGAAGTATTGTATTCCACCAAAAAGTTCGATTCGAGATTTCACCGGAAATGTGTGTGTGTGTGTGTGTGTGTGTGTGTGTGTGTGTGTGTGTGTGTGTGTGTGTGTGTGTGTGTGTGTGTGTGTGTCAGTCTATGGACAGCATAACTCAAAAACGGAAAGTTGGTTAAGAACTAAAGTTGGTATTTCAGTTTAACATTTTTTATGGATGCGACACGAAGATTTTGAAGAAAATTGCTCCACCCTAGACTACCCTTTAGCTGGAAAATGTATAGAAAATTTTTATTTTCTCACAAATGGCTAACGATTTTCTTTAAAATGCCATATGTTTAAGATATTTTTATGGCAAGTGAAATGTAAATTTTGTATTTTCTGTCTATAGCCCACGTATTCCTGATTAATGTTGATGACCTTAGCATAAATGGTGCAACGTAACAGATAGACCAAATCTTGCGGCACAAAAATGTAGATCTCATTAAACTACACAAGTTATGCCCAAATACACTGTTACTTGTTCTTACGTACAGTAAGTAGAGGAAGTATTGTATTCCACCCAAAAATTCGATGTCGAGATTTCACCGGAAATATATGTTTTGAGGCCCCCTGAATTAAAAAAAACATACAAATCGCCGCCGATATGCCGGAATTTCGTCCCGCAGGAGTTCTTTTACATGTCAGTAAACCTACTGACATGAGCGGTAGTTTTTAAGCACACTTAAAAACCATCGACCTGGGCCAGATTTGATCCCGCGACCTTGGGATCAGTAGACCAGCGTCTAACCAACTGAGCCACCTAGACCGACCCCATGCTGGTACCAGGGATTGAACCCGGGTCCTCCGTGACAGAGGCAAGCGCGCTACAAACTGCGCTACGGAGGCGGTCATTGCAGTACTTATACTTTTCTCAAATTGAAGGTTCCTAATTCACATTTTTATATATTAGCTGTATAAAGAGAACGAAATTTTAAATCCTTCAGATGGCGATAAGCTTTAAAACATTTGACTATTGCACATGGCCTACTGTATTCTAATATTTTCCTTGCACCTACAAGGAAATAAACAATAAGATAATTTGTACAAATATTTATCTCGATTAACATGAAGAAGATAAAGGAATAAGAGTTTGTAATAAAGGTTAGTACAAGAGAAGAGAAAGTCGTATAAGTGCAATACATCAGATTTTTTAAAATGCCATTCTATGGCGAGTCACGAAAGCCCGTTCCGATCAAAAATGCACGTTATGCAACACCAAATCATATTTATGTTTCCACGAACGATTTTGTACAGATTAGAAAACGCTAGGGCTTCGCGAAAGGACACTTAGAAGGCACAAATGCATCTATTAATGCGGCATTTGTTATATCTAATGATTCGAAAATGAGCCTGCCATAACAAAACGCTTGTGGAAAAGTGAAATAGAAAACAGAAAGAAAGACCGGGCATGCTGCTTACTCTATCTCTGAAGAGGAAGTACCTACTTGTATTTTCACCTACAAATTCTAAATCGAGATTTTGTCACAAATTCACGTTGACAGCATTGACGTGCATTCTTTGAATATAACATAGGTATAAAATGAGAGTTACCTACTGAGGCTAAACAGTATGGACATATAATATAAAGAAATATCGCTCAGCACAATATCACAACGCGATTTCTCTCTTTTGACAGAGATTGTGCCAAACTATCTTAGTGGATCTTTGAATTTCTACTAGGAATATTTTCATTGGTTGAATAAGGTAGGTCTAAAAACACGTCTTCTTCTGATTAAAGCATTTGAAGAACGTGTGTCATGTCACATTTATAGGTGTGGTTCTCGCATTCTTTGCTAGATTTGTACAAGACGTTTTTACCTGTATGATTAGCAAACATTGTAAGGTGAAGTTGCCTTGTCCACACCAATCGCTCGCGGTATGCACACGGTTTCATATGACTGATCTTTAAATGATGCGTTTATTTTTGTTCCATGCATTGCACTGCTTAAACCGCGAACCTGCCACCTCTTTAGGCACACTCAAAATATCCTGCTACAAAAAGTATTTATTTCCTTGCATCAGCTTCTACATTCATATCAAGGTGATATCAAGAATTTTTATCCGCTGGTGGCTCTCCAATATTGGTGCGCAAGTCATGGCCGCTCCAATGATTGGCATGGGGACCCTGATGTGTGTGTATGTGTGTGTGTGTTCTAATCACATGACAGTTTTTGTTAGGATTCTTACACAGTCTTATCAAAAATCACAGACATACGCTAACGTGCGGCCAATGTTTGGAAACTACCGGTGGAACCTCACAGCCTCATCACTAACCACATACATTTGTTATCAAACTGACAACTTTAGTTATTTGACCTTTATCAGCAGCTGCACCCATTAACATGGAACTTTCTCTCTCGGTAAGCCTTTGTAGCATTTTACTTTCTCTACTAGTAAGTGGAGGAAGTATTGCATTCCACCGAAAAATTCGATGTCGAGATTTCACCGGAAATATATGTTTTGAGACCCCCTGAATAAAAAAAACATTTTTAGAAAAAGGTCCGTGTGTGTCTGTGTGTGACTGTCAGTCTGTGGACAGCATAACTAAAAAACGAAAAGTCGGTTAAAAACCAAAGTTGGTATTTAAGTTTAATGTCTTTCAAGGATGCAACACGAAGACTTTGA
>CM060962.1:164835898-164885693 GCA_030765045.1 Tenodera sinensis
GAATGTTGTTTCCAATGCGAGGAAGGAAGTGAAGGAGACAGGAACTGTGACAACCGCGAAAAAGAAAGGAATTGGCGGACAGTGTTTTGGGCAAGGTGGACGACTTTGTGAAAAGCGTCATACTTTCAACGGGCATAGGATTTTCTTATATAATAAGTCCTCTACAATAAATAAAACTATTTCTGTAGTAAACAGTAAAAAATAAATTTCATAAGAATTCTTGATTTTGGAATTATTACATTTAGCTTCTCTATCGAGTATAGGGACAGGTATTTCTTTGGCATTCACAACTGGTGCAGGAAAGATAGCACGTGATTGATATAAAATTGGGAGGCAAAGATGGCAGTTCCTTTAGCTGCTGAAAGTAACAGCAGCGTTCCCAAAATGTGAAGCGCGGAGTGATTCTATGCGTCGTGTTTGTGCGGACACTTCTGGAGCCGGACATATATTACCCCCTCTTACCTCTTTCTGCACTCCCGAGACCATGGAGATTTACCTGGCTTTTGCCTTTTCAGTATAAGGAAGCAATTGGCAACAAAGCCCTTTGCAGATAGTAACTCCACTTGCAGCTCTTCACACTTCCTGATAGGCCTGTTTCATCCTGGTGATTGTCAATGATGGTGGTGTTTTACGAAGACCCTGCGTTTAGTGGTTCACCTGGTATCGGACCACCTTACGCCGCTGTATAACATAATTATTGCTCATAACACATATAAACACATGAGAGTTCATAGTTAACTAAACAGATACAACTTAATTTACTACATAATGTTAAACGATACGGCTTTATTAATGCTATTATGTTGTATAAAAATCATTGTCTGTAAGTAGATCATCTAACGTTACCTATAATATTTTCATTACTTAATTACATCCACTTTTGTTAACATTTACGCGGGTGGGCTAGAGCAGGTTTCTGCAATTATGTTTGATTGCGGTTGCCTGACACATGGACTGAGCAGCCTTCCCTAAAACCCTAAGCCAAGGAGGTAAATAGCACGGTGTCCCGGACATCACGCACGAGCTGTCAGAAATTCAAGCGTTAAATTAGAAAACGTAACCTAATTTCATAAACGCGATAACGGACCGAAAATCGTGATTAAATTCTTCTAAAAGCACCTCTGTAAGAATATAATTATATTTCAGACAGAGATTATGAAACTTTCCATAAGCTATGGAAGCGAAAAACCAATTTAAAAACAAGAACCCAGTAGAAGCATGAGTTGTTTTAATTATCAGCCGTTTCACCTCCGTTGATCACAATGTGTATTAATGTAAACATTCAGCTTTCCATAAACTAAACAAAACTGTAATTTCTCTATCATATTAAAGCACTGGAGCCAAATTCAGTTCTTTGTTCCGACAGATCCTCGCCCCCCCCCCCTCTATGAAAAGTGCGTGACGTCTCATGTTTTTCAAAAGCACTTCATTTCTAACTATGACAGCACGTGTGTAAATGTTGTGTAAAAGACTTTTTTCAACTATGTTTTTATTTCCTCTCTGTTCATGCTATCCTGTTTGGAAAATCGAAATTCTTGCACTCCGCGCGTTTTACATTTAAACGCAGATGGCAGTAAAGTATAACTAATATTCCAAATATTCGTATGTATACTTACTGTTGCAGACATCCAATATAATCATATTTGATGGTTGAATATTGAAATCTTACTATTTCTACTTCCCTTTATTTCTTGATAATTATTTAAGATTTAGTTCACACAGCACTTAAATATAACTCGAGCAAGCTGCCATGTCATAATTGTTCACAGCTTGGTCAGCACTATCAGCTGGACTATTCGATCACCAGTTTGCTAGAGCTGACAGTAATTAAGATATTTTAACATCCGATCTTTACTGCTCCAAGGAGATTTATCCTTCCCAAGCAACAAATACTGCCAGCAGAAGGGCATACAAAGTTTCAGAGCCGCATAGCTACACCGACTTGCTATAAAGTTTAGAGTTAAGCTTTCCCCAATAACGCCATATATTTATTTGCGGTGTCCAGTAATCCACGTCCACCTTGGGATGGTGGGAAGCGTAAGTTAGGCCTGCTTACTTTATACACCTTACCAATCCATAAAAAGTAGCCGTACAGTTGTTCATGTTTCTTTGCGTCACGTTTCATGATCGGCGGAATCTTTGCACCAAACTTGACTGAGATCATAGATATATGTATCAGAAGCACTGCAGCAAATTCAAGTTTTCAGTCCTCTCCAATGATAAGGACAGTTAAGAACAAGGGTGTCTTCCACATCTCCCATAAAGGAGATACCAAGATTGGCTTAGGTTAGAAAGCACTCTGTAAGTTCACTTTGGCCAGGAAAGCCACTGACGGTAGAGTTTGTCCAAGTGTTACATGTATATGTATGTTTACACGCTATACGAACATGCGTAGGTTAGAGTAACATCACAAACATACAATCACATCATTCGGCTTATGAGGCCTGTACTTCAACACACAATATTTCACTTGCTCCATAAAGCATATCTACGTCCTTATTTGCATGCACATATCAACAAAATTACCAGAATTTACTGTTATGATGCGTAGGCACAACATTATTTCATTAATAGATGAAAAGTTAGACGATAGTTTTGTAATTATGTACATCATAATAATTACTACTAGCAGTTGTATAAAACTAAAATATGATTATTAGGTTGTGTACAACAACAACAACAACAACAACAACAATAATAATAATAATAATAATAATAATAATAATAATAATAATAATAATAATAATAATAATAATAATAATAATAATAATAATAATAATAATAATAATAATGCATGTATAATTAAATCACTTGGTTTTTATAGCATGTGCGTCACTGGATGCTCATAGGCGCATACATGTCACTATTTGAGTACATATTTACAAATATGTTACAGTGAATATTCCAATATTAATTCTTAAGATGCTATCAGACATATTTGTCACTTAAGTATTCTTCCACAGAGTAAAATAATTCCTTACATAGGTACTCTTTAAGGGAAGCTTTAAAAGTCTTAAAATTGCTAACTTTTCCCTTAAGTTTACTGGGGAGAACGTCAAATATCTTGATTATTTCATAATACACCCCTTTCTGGAAGCAACGAAGATTTGAAGTGGGATGATAAATATTTCCTCTCTGTCTAGCCTTAGTGCTATGAATTTCCATGTTTGTAATAAAGCTATGCCGGTTAAGTGCGTAGGATTTTAAAACGTATAGTATATAATCACAAGGTAAAGTGACTATGCCCAATCATTTGAATGGTTCTTTAAATGACTGTCTGCTATAAGCATTACAGATTATTCACATCTGTACAGTGGTGACACATTTCTTTCCCAATTATGTATTGGATCCGGCCAATTTCCTAGTCGTTGCGCTTAACGTTGCACTCGACATCCTCGTTTAGAACTCCACCCCAGCTGCCATATCGTGATTATGAGCAGCGACAATGGTGACATCGTCAGCATAGGTGGTGACTGTAAATCGCTCATTATACACAGTGACCCCTCGCAGGGCGAGTGTCTTGCAGCATCTGGAGCAAATGTTTCATAAAAGTCAAAGCAGCTCCATTGATAACTCGTATCCTTATCGCATTGCACGTTCGTACTTAGAACGGAAAACCGTTCATTCCGTAACACCAGAGACTTAGGTACATCATAGAGACCTTGAATAAGTTTAATAACCTGCACAGGAAGTTTCGCAGCCTTAAGCAATGCCATAGATACACATATCCGATCCTTGGGATGTTTTAACAGCTTTTATGCACGTTATTTGAGATACATTTACATAGTTTACGCCAAAATTTAAATAAGCCACTATTTAATAATCTGGGTGTCTTGATGGTATAGCGTCCATTAAGGATATAGGCGTGCCCGTAATTTGTCGTAATCTATCTCGTCTTCAATCACAAAATTCCGCCAACTCCTTTTCAGTGGATTTTGATAGTGGACTGACGTGGTATGCCCATTTAATCAAACTTCTTTACTGAATTGCGTAGCTATGTATAGTGTAGTGCAAACTTTGTTCCATTAAACGGCTTTTCCTCTGAATTTTGAGCTTTAGTCTACCTATAAATGTCAAGTAATAGATATTGGTAAGGGAAGAAACTGGTCTTAGAGCGGGTTCGAGTCCCACCCTGGGCATGAGTGTTTGTTTGTATGTGTGTAAATGTGTGCACGTGACAGAGTAAACATCGGAAAACAACGAAAACAATCTGATGTGTTGTACTCACATGACTTTCGCTACTCTTGCACTAACCATTCTTACACTCTCTTATTCCTATATCTTCTTCTAGTTAGTTGAGATAAACATTTGCAGAAATGTTCCTATTGTTTATCTTCTTGTAGGTAGAATAAGAATATGGGAATACAGTAGACTTTGAGCGATAGTCAAATCTTTAAACCTTTCAAATTCCGTTCTCTTTGCACAGTTAACATATAAAAAATCTGATGTGTTGCAGTCACATGACTTTCTCTACTCTTGAACTAACTACTCGTACAAACCCTTATTCCTCTATCTTCTTCATGTTAGTCCAGAAATACATTTGCAGAAGTTACCACATCTCTAATTTTCTTGCAGGTGCAAGGGGAATATGGAAATACAGTAGGCTTTGAGCGATAGTCGGAACTTTTAAAGCTTTGACATGCCATTCTCTTTGCACGGCCAAGAGATAAAAGGTGAATAACAGCCTTCCATTTGAGAAAGTTTAAGTACTGCAAAACTCACATAAATAACGAGGAATATTTCCGAAATGGCTCACTCCACAAAAAATGCATTTGGCCGTAAATTGTGTGTTTTAACGAGATCTACAGTTTTGTACAGTAAGATTTAGTCTATCGCTTACAGTTTACGACTTATGCAAAAGTCATTAAGAGTGAATAGGACTGCATAGGTTGTAACTAGGACATTAAAGATATACATTTTATTTGCGTATAGCGTATATATGGCACTGTAATTCAAAACGTTAGAGCTATTTTTGAGAAAATCAAATTTTTCGAAAAAGATGTCTATGTAAAGCACGGGAAGACGACTTCGGGCCGTGTGACGTATTTAAACGAAGAGCCAGGTTGTACGTTCGTGTGACGTCAGGCGAGAGCGGTGTATTGCTGTGCTGCCTAGATCAGCGGCGCTACTTGAAGGAAACTGAATGAATATGAAAAATGTTAAATGGGGGAATGTTTACAACATGCCCGGGCTGTTTAGGGAGCACCCTCTTCAGCCTAGTCACTAGGGTATTTGGGGGGAAGCTGGCACAGTTTTTATGGGCAAGATGGCCATATGGGCAAGATGCGTGATCTATGGATTACTAGGTAAGGTGGTAGAGAAGCACGACGTTTTAGGTGTTTGAAGCAATCTCTAGGGATAACCTTAAAGGTCTATAGCAGTGTATGTTTATGAGCGTTCATGGTAGTCGAGCATGTCCTTCACTATATCGATGTATACCGCATAACGCAAGAGCTTTTTATCTTGATTGAATATATTACTCCAACATAATGACAACTCGCCCATATAGCTGCGCTAACCTAACCTAATCTAAACCCCATACTTCTACTCGTGTAACCTAACCTAACACCTCTTCTAATGATTTATTCTTCATCCTTTTATACTCAACCTAACCCCTACTCTCTTTAGTAGGTCTAACCTAACCTAACCTAAACCCCATACTTCCTCTCGTGTAACCTAACCTAACACATCTTTTAATGATTTATTCTTCGTCTTTTATGCTCAACCTAACCCCCACTCTTTTTACTAGGTCTAACCTAACTTAACCTAAGCTAAGCTCCATAGTTCCACTCAACTAGCCCAAGCTCACCTAACCTAGCTCCCACTCTTTTTTACTTTGAATTTTCTATAATTTAACATAACCTAAGCCTCATACTTCTATTCGTGTAACCTACCCTAATGCTACTTAACCTAAGTGAGCATAACCCTTCCTATTTATTAAAATGTTTTAACCTATCTCATCCCATTTTACTCGAGCATTCTATTCTACTATAACCTATTCTGACTTTTACACCATGCTGTTTCAGGCTTAGATATTCCACTTTCTTTGCAGATGTTTTTTTCAACAACTTTAGTTACTTTGAAGCTATTAGATCCCTGACGTGCAAACCCTAAGGATTTCTGAACATTTCACGGTATGTTGATACTATTTAGATGTTTGGTAGGTATTTTAGCCACTTTTGCGGCATTATAGGGATTTTTACGAAATGTTGAAGGTTTGTCATGATTTTTCGGTGTTCTCACGTCTTTAACATGCTTGATTCTTTTAATGAGCATATACACCCCTTTTAGCGATTCGTTATGCTTTCGCAAACGAATTTCATCCTTTTGTAAAAAGTGTGATGTTCACGTCTAAAGCATTGCTTACGGTGTTTCTAAGACTAACCTCACTTAACCACAAGCCTCTTTAGAGATATTTCCTCATCGTTATTTGACATTATTCATTTTCTTCTCCCTCCTCCCACTCTTCTATAAACTAACGTTAGAAGACGTAACCTTGTTGCCCAACTAGCTATTACCGCCGTCTTAGTACACTGCTCCAATATGCTATACATTTTAACCTCATTTAACTATTCTTTTGCATAGTTCTGTATGTTCCAATGGTAACAAGTCGAACGTTGCCTACATTCGTTCTAAGACTATCCTAATCTAACCTGACCCACCACCACCACCACCACCACCACCACCACCACCACCACCACCACCACCACCACCGCCACCACCGTTGCAATCACTACCATTCTTACCATCATCACCATCGATATCATAACCATCACCAGTACCATCATCCTCACAATCACCTCCACGCTACCATCACCATCGTTACATTCACCACCATAACCATCACAGTACCACCATCCTCACCATCACCACCATTGTCGCCATCACCACCATCATCACCATCGTTGCCATTACCAGTACCACCATCGTTACCAGCACCACCATCGCTAACATCACCACCATAACCATCACCAGTACCACCATCGTTACCATCACCACCATCGCTACCATCACCACCACCGTTATCGTCATCACCTTCGGTACCATAGCCATCATCCTTGCCATCACCACCATAACCATCGCCAGTAATGCCATCCTCACCATCATCACCATCATTACCATTACCACCATCATCACCATCGTTACCATCACCACCATCGTTACCATCTCTACCATAACCATCACCAGTACCATCACCATGCTCACCATCACCATCGTCGTTACCATCACACTCTTTACCATCATCACCATCACCGCCATAATCATCAGCAACACAAGCATCACCAACCTCGCCTAACCTGTTTCTTTTAAAGGTATTATTTTACAGCTTTATTCATCATTATTGTTTTTCTAACCCTTTATAGAGCTTTAAACTATCACTAAAATATGTTCTATCCGCCGATGTTGAAGTACTTATAGCTCAGTATTTTTAAGAGGTATTCAGTAATATCTTTGATACTATTTTAACACAATCTTCTTTTTATATCAAGTTAATCAGGGTATACTTACGTTAAGGTAGTAGGATAGACGCCTCTCCTCTTTTACCTGGGCTGGAGACCAGCACTAGAGTTAAAGTCTAGTGGCAGAGTTAACGCCTCCTTTTATAATTTCTATTTTCTTCTTTCTTCGACAAGCATCATGGGAGAGACGGAGAGTCCAGGTGAGTAATTTTTTTCCTCTTCTTTCTTCATCAGACATCACTGGAGGCGTGGAGGAGTCAGTTGATTAAATTTTTATTTTCTATAGGAGACGTAATGGAGAAAATAATTATATTGTGATCTAAGTTGCATTCTATTACGTATGGGTTGCAACGCTGTAATGCCCTCACGCATACGTTGATATTCCATCGTCTACAATTACTCTCTTGTCATCATGAGGCGACAGAGCTATTTTATTAGATTCAACTGTAGAAAAATATGATGTTGGGATAGGATCAAATTCATAGGGGTTCTTACGATTTTTAAAGTTTTAAGGCACTCCATATAGCTGTTGAAGCTGATGTATTGCTTAATGGCGCTATGTTTTATGCTTTTGACCTTTTTTATCACAGAGCCATCAATATCGAGAGCATACATTTTAGGCCTGAGACCAACGAAACGGCGAATGATTTTACCACTTGCTTCATCCTTACACTTTCCCAACACTTTCTTGTTTTGAGTAGAATAGCATATATGGTTTGCAGGGTAATCCGCTGTATCCAGATGTTCAGCATGTGTAATTTATCCTGGTATATATCAGCTGTAGTCACTCGATGGATGAAGGAATCTGTATCCGTATGCAACAGTTTAAGATTCTCAGCTCTATAATATGGAAGTAACATATCGTATTGATACGAATACATTAGCGTCTTGAAAATGTCTAGTAAACTCATACCTATGTATATAGGCTTGTTGAACACTATTTTACGAGAAGCCATATGAACAGCTGCAAGATTAGGACCGTATATCGTTCGATCGATGAATGTAGGCTTGGCTTTTGGCTTTTCTAATGTTTTTTCTGTTTGCTACAAGTCGTATATCTATACGATTACGAATATTTTCCATTGATTTTCCAAACATCGCATCATTGGAAAGTTTGTACAAATCCTTCTCGAAGTAGTTACTTGCTCGCTGTCGACGTAAGGCTTTAACCAAAAAGATTGACGGAATTTTAGTGCTCGATGAATCTTTAGCAGCCGTAGACCACGCCTAAGAGCCTGTTTCAAGGACATGTGATGTGCAACATACTTCTTTCGGGATCCAAGATGAGCAATTAGTTTCCTCGAAGGCAATTCCCTCGGTTTTATACTGTGACTTTGGTGGTGGGTGTGAAGTAAAGACGACAGATGTAGTATAGATAAAGAGACACTTTTATTTCCGTAAACAGTAACTTTTTACACTCGTTGCAACAGCAAGAAAGTCTTTTCCGATTCACTCACAGCACGGCTCCAAATTCGTAACACAAAACTATCCCTTCTCCGTCGGCACGACTCCTCAACGCTTCGCATACGTCTCTTCTTTCCGTCGGCACGACTACTCAACGCTTCACATACGTCTGTCCACTGTCTGTCGCACTTTACCGCTATTTATATCTCCCAGGCACTATTCTGGAAAGTTCAGTTATTGCGGTGAAATACAAAGCAGAAGATATCCGGTCTCTATCCTTTTCTCTCTTTCGGCAAGCGCCCCAACAATGCGGCCATTCTCTGTCTCTTTCCTTCGACTCCTTTGCGGTAGTGAAGACAATAATTCGATGGGTGACACTGCTGTTGTGGGCAATTAGATGCGGCGGGCGCGGTGACACTGCTCCCTCCTCAGAACTGGTCGTCCCGACCAGCACTATCACTGCGGCATCTCCATTGCGCCCCGGTGGCCTAACCCATCGAACCTCTTCTCCAGGAGGCACGATCCTAGGTATCGCTGTTGGATAGTGTCCCTTGGTCCGGGTAGGACGATGTATGCCATCCTCCTTCGAAATTCTGTAACAGTACCGCCGGTCTTGACGGTCCCTCGTCCAGTTGCGCTTCTTCCTGGTGTGTTGATGGGCCATCCTGCGCACTTGGAAACGGCTCACTGGGTACCATGTCCGCCGACCTCTCTGGCGCACCTTCGCAGCCACCTTGTTTCCGATGGGTCCGGCAACACACCCCGCCACATCCGCGCGAGTCGCGCCCACCGCTGCACTCGTGTTCTCTCGTGCTCGGCACGGCCTCTCCTGTATCCTGCCGTCCAAGATAATGTCCACCATTCTCCCGTTCACGGCACTATGCGTCAGGTGATTGGATGGCTCCGACGGTCCCCCGCATGTCCCACGCTAAGTCGGTTCTCGCGTGTTGCTCGTTTGCTTGTGCGCTTTCCTCCTGATCGTCCTCCACGTCATATCCTGGTTGGTTACGTACCCGACACACTCCTTCAGGGGATCCTCGACGACGTCCCTGAACTGCCTCTTTGTCTTCCCCGAGACGTACACTTTCGTTATCTGAAACGGGCGCAACTGTCGCCTCGGTCACTAGGTGCTCCCTCCCCGGGTCCGCGCTATTCCGTCTGCCCCTGGCATCCAGTACTTTGACACTCTCGTCAAGTCTTACTAGCAGGGCGCCAAGACTTTCCCCGTCGTCCTCCACGACGTCCACATGCTAGCAGAGGTGTTCCACCTTTTCGCCGAGTTCTTCCACGTCTTCCGTCACGCCAGTCAGTTCGCCGAGTTTTTCCACGTCTTCCGTCACGCCAATCAGTTCGCCGAGTTTTTCCACGTCTTCCGTCATGCCAATCAGTTCGCCGAGTTGTTCCACGTGTTCCCTCATATCATCTGAAAGGGGCGCAACTGTCGCCTTGGCCACTAGGTGCTCTCTCCCCGGCTCCGCGCTATTCCGTCTGCCCCTGGCATCCAGTACTTTGACGCTCGCGTCAACTCTTACTACCAGGGCGCCAAGACGTTCTTCGTCGTCCTCCACGACGTCCACATGCTGGCAGAGGTCTTCCACCTTTTCGCCGAGTTCTTCCACGTCTTCCGTCACGCCAGTCAGTTCGCCATCAATTTTCGCCGATAGCTCCGTCTTCATGTCTTTCAGCTCGGCAACGAGGTGGTCGTTTGACGTTTCCATTTTGGCAGCGAGGTTGTCGTTTGCCGTCTTCATTTTGGTAGCGAGGTTGTCGTTTGCCGTCTTCATTTTGGCAGGGAGGTTGTCGTTTGCCGTCTTCATCTTGGACATTTCTGTCTTCATTTCGGCGAATAATTCTTTCATCATTGCCATCATCCTGGTTTCCGAATCTCCCTCCATCTTGGTTCTAACGTTGCAGCTTCTAACGACGATGTAACGAAACTAGAAGCAGTTCGACGAATCCCACTTCTAACACCAGTGTGACTTTGGTGGTGGGTGTGAAGTGAAGACGACAGATGTAGTCTAGATAAAGAAACACTTTTATTTCCGTAAACAGTAACTTTTTACACTCGTTGCAACAGCAAGAAAGTCTTTTCCGATTCACTCACAGCACGGCTCCAAATTCGTAACACAAAACTGTTCCTTCTCCGTCGGCACGACTCCTCAACGCTTCGTATACGTCTCTTCTTTCCGTCGGCACGACTACTCAATGCTTCACATACGTCTGTCCACTGTCTGTCGCACTTTACCGCTATTTATATCTCCCAGGCACTATTCTGGAAAGTTCAGTTATTGCGGTGAAATACAAAGCAGAAGATACCCGGTCTCTATCCTTTTCTCTCTTTCGGCAAGCGCCCCAACAATGCGGCCATTCTCTGTCTCTTTCCTTCGGCTCCTTTGCGGTAGTGCCGACAACAATGTGATGGGTGACACTGCTGTTGTCGGCAATTAGATGCGGCGGGCGCGGTGACAATACTCTCAGGCAGAATGGGTAAATCATTATGAAGTTCATGCAGCTCTGCAGTATATTCCACGTCAACCTCCAAGATATATCCAAACGAATCATCCCCTTCAACGAACCGAGATGTATATTCTCAGAAGAAACCAACGTGAATCTTCCATTTGGAAGGGCGTGACACATAGCCCAGCCGTACTGGTTATTGGCGTCTTCGTACGTGTGAGGATTGACGAGGATCATACTGTTCCATATAGATATTATTAGCCTCAGCATACCGTTGAGAAACCTGGCATAAACCACCTCTTATACCAGATTCAACCATGAGTAGTTGATCGTAATCAAGAAGCAATTCCAACTCGATTCCAGTATACAGCAGCATAGCATCCCATGTAAGTCCAGGAGAGGTAAAATATTGCGCAGGATCCACTTTATGAGTTTTCAGGGTTTGGTCTCTAGATGTCTCGAAGACATCCGCTAGGAGAAGAACATCCGAAATTAAGTACAAATCACTGTACCCGCCAAGGTTTCGGATGTTAAAGTGCTTCCACACGTTCAGAGCATGATCATAGCCCTCACTGCTGATTTCTTCGCTATTTAACCTGTTGTAAAAAGCATCCCTAGGAGGCAAACATGCATCGTTCAGGACATCCCACGATGTTACATAATCATAGGGAAATACCCCCTTACGAGTCATCAAGCCAATTTTCTCTACTCCAAAGAATTTTGCTGTATCAGAATGCGTTTCAAGGTTCTTTGCAAGATTCTCCAAGCTCGTACTGAGGAAGCGGAAAGTATCCACAAACCTGAGTTTAATATCCCCAACATACTTGGAGAATGATATACAACTTTCCTCTGAATTGGGTATAACCTCTACTCTTTCGCTAGTACACCGTAACTCCTTAATAATGAAATGAGAGTCATACCCGCTCAGGTTATGCATGAAGACAGGCCTATAATTAGGTGTCTTACAAGCCAGGTTACATTTATTGTGTAAAGATCCTCTGTATACCCCGGATACATGATCGTGCTCGCGAACCTTCCAATTATTTTCTGTAAATTCATTCCCACACAGGTAGCAGATTGCAGAAGTATCGAATGATTCTTGTTTCTCAGCTGTAAGATTCAGAGGCTTAGTAGATTTATATATTTCACCAATTTTATGCGCTAGATCCATCAAGCATTCCATAAACTTCTCTGCAGCGCCAGGTCTTCGGTAAACATACGGTTGTTTCTAGTTGTTCAACACTATACGACGGTTTCACATAAACACAAAAGCTCATGGGAGAATGACTTTGATAGGGAGTTGGTAGGAGGTTTCGGGGTTAGAGGAGCAGGTATGAAGAGGGGTGAGATTGCATTCAAAATCGGCATAGATAACATAGGGCAGTTTCAACATCCTCTCAACATTCTTGAATTTAAGGATTGAGTTATCCTTTGTAGGCATAACGCACTTAGCAATGCCGTATTGTCTACATATTTCGCTGTGCTCTTCCAACTTTTCCATTCCACTTCGTCCATGTCGGTCATCAAAATGATTGAAACATCTTTTACATACATAAATTCGTTCATTATGTTTAGTTTTCTGCCCACGAATAAGCTTCTCAAAATCCTTCATATACACATAGTGATGCTTGCCAGCTGGATCACTCAACAGAAAAAGGTCGCGGTGATCAGTTAATTCTTCATCAACAACCTTCATGGGAAACACTTCACATTTATCATCAACCCCAAACACATTTATAGACACATAATTGAGTTTTTCAAATTTAGCGATTTGACCCAAGCTCGTAGGAAATGAGACACATGAGAAATCGTATTTCTCTTGGAGATCCTTGTACTTGCTAACACGCTGAGGATTCTTTTGAATGAACTTAGCCAGAACAGCGTACATAAAGCATTTCTCATCATTGTAGCTCTGAGTGTCTATACAGACTTTCTACGCATCCAAAGATGACGGTAGAGGAATAAAGCTGCTCCCTCGAAGAAGATTATAATTATTAATACGTAGTCGAACACCACCAACCGCCAGCAGAGCCCAATTACTACCTTTCAGCTTACTTTCCTCCGTTTCAACAAGGAGTTTGTCGAATTTCTTTTCCAAGATGGCATCCAAGTCGCTATCTAAAAACACAGCATAATTACGCGTTTTGAAGGCTTTGTTAGTGATGTCCCCAACTGCATTCACAAACTTACATTCAGCCATAATGTTAATTTTAATAATATCTATATGGAACAGTATGATCCTCGTGAACCCTCAGAATTTATTACGTACGAAGACGCCAATAACCAGTACGGCTGGGCTATCTGTCACGCCCTTCCTTATGAAGGATTCACTTGGGTTTCCCCTGAGAATATACATCTCGGTTTGTTGAAGGGGGATGATTCGTTTGGATATATCTTGGAGGTTGACGTGGAATATCCTGCAGAGCTACATGAACTTCATAATGATTTACCCTTTCTGCCTGAGAGTATGAAATCGGGGGAATCGCCTTCGAAGAAACTAATTGCTTATCTTGGAACCCGAAAGAAGTATGTGGTACATCACATATCCTTGAAACAGGCTCTTAGTCATGGTCTACGACTGGTAGAGATTCATCGAGCACTAAAATTCCGTCAATCTTGTTGGTTAAAGCCTTACGTCGAATTTAATAATCGCCTACGACAGCAAGCAAGAGACGATTTCGAGAAGAATTTGTACAAACTTTTGAATAATGCGATGTTTGGAAAAAGAATGGAAAATATTCGTAATCGTATAGATATACGGCTTGTAGCAAACAGCAAAAAATTAGATAAACTAATACCCAAACCTACATTTATCGATCTAACTATATACGGTCCTAACCTTGCATCTGTTCATGTGGCTTCTCATAAAATATTGTTTAACAAGCCTATATACATAGCTATGAGTGTACTAGACATTTCCAAGACGCTAATGTATTCGTATCAATACGATATGTTACTTCCATATTATAGAGCTGAGAATCTTAAACTGTTGCATACGGATACAGATTCCTTCATCCATCGAGCGACTACAGCTGATATATACCAGGATAAATAACACATGCTTGAATATCTGGATACAGCGGATTACCCTGCAAACCATATATGCTATTCTACTCAAAACAAGAAAGTGTTGGGAAAGTTTAAAATGAAGCAAGTGGTAAAATCATTCGCCGTTTCGTTGGTCTCAGGCCTAAAATGTATGCTCTCGATATTGATGGCTCTGTGATAAAAAAGATCAAAGGCATAAAACATAGCGCCATTAAGCAATACATCAGCTTCAACAGCTATATGGAGTGCCTTAAAACTTTAAAAATCGTAAGAACCCCTATGAATTTGATCCTATCCCAACATCATAATGTTTCTACAGTTGAATCTAATAAAATAGCTCTGTCACCTCATGATGACAAGAGAGTAATTGCAGACGATGGAATATCAACGTATGCGTGAGGGCATTACAGCGTTGCAACCCATACGTAATAGAATGCAACTTAGATCTCAATATAATTATTTTCTCCATTACGTCTCCTATAGAAAATAAAAATTTAATCAACTGACTCCTCCACGCCTCCAGTGATGTCTGATGAAGAAAGAAGAGGAAAAAAATTACTCACCTGGACTCTCCGTCTCTCCCATGATGCTTGTCGAAGAAAGAAGAAAAATAGAAATTATAAAAGGAGGCGTTAACTCTGCCACTAGACTTTAACTCTAGTGCTGGTCTCCAGCCCAGGTAAAAGAGGAGAGGCGTCTATCCTACTACCTTAACGTAAGTATACCCTGATTAACTTTATATAAAAGAAGATTGTGTTAAAATAGTATCAAAGATATTGCTGAATACCTCTTAAAAATACTGAGCTATAAGTACTTCAACATCAGCGGATAGAACATGTTGTAGTGATAGTTGAAAGCTCTATAAAGGGTTAGAAAAACAATAATGATGAATAAAGCTGTAAAAGAATACTTTAAAAGAAACAGATTAGATTATAATAGGCGGGGTTGGTGATGGTTGTATTGGTGTACCTTAACGTAAGTATACCCTGATTAACTTTATATAAAAAGAAGATTGTGTTAAAATAGTATCAAAGATATTACTGAATACCTCTTAAAAATACTGAGCTATAAGTACTTCAACATCAGCGGATAGAACATGTTGTAGTGATAGTTGAAAGCTCTATAAAGGGTTAGAAAAACAATAATGATGAATAAAGCTGTAAAAGAATACTTTAAAAGAAACAGGTTAGATTATAATGGGCGGGGTTGGTGATGGTTGTATTGGTGATGATTTTGACGGTGATGGTGATGATGGTAAAGAGTGTGATGGTAACGATGGTGGTGATGGTGAGGAAGGTGATGGTACTGGTGATGGTTATGGTAGAGATGGTAACGATGGTGGTACTGGTGATGGTGATGGTGGTGATGTTAGCGATGGTGGTGCTCGTAACGATGGTGGTACTGATAATGGCAACGATGGTGATGATGGTGGGGATGGTGGTGATGGCGACGATAGTGGTGATGGTGAGGATGGTGGTACTGTGATGGTTATGGTGGGGAATGTAACGATGGTGATGGTAGCGTGGAGGTGATTGTGAGGATGATGGTACTGGTGATGGTTATGGTAACGATGGTGATGATGGTAAGGATGGTAGTGATTGCAACGGTGGTGGTGGTGGTAGTGATGGTGGTGGGTCAGGGTAAATTAGGATAGTCTTAGAACGAATGTTGGCAACGTTCGACGTGTTACCATTGAAACATACAGAACTATGCAAAAGAATAGTTAAATGAGGCTAACATGTATAGCATACTGGAGCAGTGTACAAAGACGGAGGTAATAGCTATTGGGCAACATGGTTACAACGTCTTCTAACGTTAGTTTAAAGAAGAGTGGGAGGAGAGAGAAGAAACATGAACAATGTCAAATAACGATGAGGAAATATCTCTAAAGAGGCTTGTGGTTAAGTGAGGTTAGTCTTAGAAACACCGTAAGCAATGCTTTAGACGTGAACATCACACTTTTTACAAAAGTATGAAACTCGTTTGCAAAAGCATAACAAATCGCTTAAAGGGGTGTATATGCTCATTAAAAGTATCAAACATGTTAAAGACGTGAAAAAAACCGAAAAATCATGACAAACGTTCAACAATTCGTAAAAATCCCTAGAATGCCGCAAAAGTGGCTAAAATACCTACCAAACATCTAAATGGTATCAACATACCGTGAAATGTTCAGAAATCCTTAGGGTTTGCACGTAAGGGATCTAATAGCTTCAAAGTAACTAAAGTTGTTGAAAAAAACATCTGCAAAGAAAGCGGAATATCTAAGCCTGAAACAGCATGGTGTAAAGGTCAGAATAGGTTATAGTAGAACAGAATGCTCGAGTAAAATGGGATGAGATAGGTTAAAACATTTTAATAAATAGGAAGGGTTATGCTCACTTAGGTTAAGTAGCATTAGGGTAGGTTACACGAATAGAAGTATGAGGCTTAGGTTATGTTAAATTATAGAAAATTCAAAGTAAAAAAGAGTGGGAGCTAGGTTAGGTGAGCTTGGGCTAGTTGAGTGGAACTATGGAGCTTAGCTTAGGTTAAGTTAGGTTAGACCTAGTAAAAAGAGTGGGGGTTAGGTTGAGCATAAAAGACGAAGAATAAATCATTAAAAGAGGTGTTAGGTTAGGTTACACGAGAGGAAGTATGGGGTTTAGGTTAGGTTAGGTTAGACCTACTAAAGAGAGTAGGGGTTAGGTTGAGTATAAAAGGATGAAGAATAAATCATTAGAAGAGGTGTTAGGTTAGGTTACACGAGTAGAAGTATGGGGTTTAGGTTAGGTTAGGTAGCGCGGCTATGTGAGGCGAGTTGTCATTATGTTGGAGTAATATATTCAATCAAGATAAAAAGTTCTTGCGTTAGGCGGTATACATCGATATAGTGAGGGACATACTCGACTACCATGAACGCTCATAAACATACACTGCTATAGACCTTGAAAGTTACCCCTAGAGATTGCATGCATGGCGGCCATCTTGCCCATAAAAACTGTGCCAAGTTCCCCCCAAATACCCTATTACCTAGTCTGAGGGTGTTTATTTGTTGTTTTAGGAATCTTAATGACGTTAGTGCGAATTTTGTTTTTATTTTGTACTTTTGTGGACGTTGTGTTGTGTAGTGTGTAGTGGTTTTTTGTTTGTGTTCAGCTCTCCGTGTTTCACACTAGTTTGAGACCAGGCTTCAAGATGTAGAAATATTGTCAACTACGTTTCAGGTTTTTGCAACCCCATATTCATTGGATGTTAACAATGTTTCTAGCAGGTAGCAAATTGAATTGCTGAAGGACAAATATAAACAAAAGGAAGACTTGGCTGATTTTTATAAGAATGTTTCTCAAACCACATTTCTGAGGTTGTATGCCCTTGTTGCACGGATATTATGTATGTTTGGTTCTACGTGTGTGTACGAACAATTCTTTTCTGTTATAAACCTTTCTAAGTAAAAATCCCGAAGCATATTGTCAGATCACAGTCTAACATGCAGTCTTCGGTTACAAATGTGCCGTACATTACGCCCTAACTTTAACAAACTTGTTAAAGAAAAGCGAAGCGGCAAATGTCGGAAAATGTCCACCTAATTGTTCTGTATAGCTCTCCTCTAGCTGAGGCAAAATAGTTTAAAATTTCTGTTCTATTGGCGTTATATCATGACTGTTAACATAAACTAGAATTTTATTTATATATACGGCATAAAGCAGAAATAGAATTATTTATAATCTGTGACTATTCCGTAATTGAAAGAGCATTAAAATTACGATGTCTCGTATGCCATTTCCTCTTACCCGCTGTGACGTCACACGTTCAATTGGCTCTCGGTGGGAGCATGTGAGCTGAGGGAACTGACGTCACATCAGCGTTACCTGTCTTCCCCTGATGTAAAGGATAGTTTAGGGCGGAGGAATTTTCTTCAAAATCTTTGTGTCACATCCTTATAATATGTTAAACTTGGTTTTTAACCGACTTTTCGTTTTCGAGTTATGCTTTCCAAAGACACACACATACACACACACACACACACACACACACACACACACACACACATACACACACACACATACACACACCAGAAAGTTTTTCTCAACATTTTTTGGATTCAGGGGACCTCAGAACATATATTTCCAATGAAATATCGACATCGAATTTGTTGGTAGAATTCCATACTTCCTCTACTTTACGTAGTAGAGAACATAAAAACGAGAAAGTAAATAAAAAAGCATAATTGCAGCTTGAAGGGTGGTCTAATTTCCTAAAAAGAAAGGACCAACTCTCTCACCTGTTATGTGTTGTCAAAGAGTTTCATAGTAATATACGTATAACGCTATATTCTCATCTGAAATTCTGGTTCTCAGATAGACTTCAGACAGAATACATACAAGTGCACTAGAGAAATGAATGATACCCTAACGTGTTTATTTGTTATTTTAATTGTTTATTTAACTCCTTGGTTATTCACTAAATGATCAAAATAATTTCTAAATTGGCTCGCATCTTCATCACTAGCGATTTTATTGATAGCATTTTGAATACCTCCTTATATGACTCAAGAGATACAAGACTTTCAATAGCCAGAATAATAAATAAACCTTGTGGAAGATATTGGAGATCTCAGAAAGTAGTGGAAGTAAGGACAGAATGCAGACATTCTTCAACAGCAGAATAAAAATCTGATGTGTTGCACAAACATGAGTTTCTCTACTCTTGTACTAACTTTTCTTACAAACTCTTATTCCTCTATCTTCTTCATGTTTGACGAGATATTTGCAGAAACTATCTTGTAATTTTCTTGTAGGTGCAAAGGAATATGGAAATAAGGGAGGCTTTGAGCTACAGTCAAATATTTTATGAAGACTGAAATTCCGTCCTCTTTGCACGGCTAAGAGATACAAAAGTGAATAACGACCTTCCATTTGAGAAAAATATGAGTCTTGCAAAAGTCCCACAAATTGCCAGGAAGTTCTCCGAAATGGTTTGCTCCACAAAAAGACGCTTGGACATAGAATGTGTTTTAACGAGATGTACATTTTTTGTGCAGTAAGATTTGGTCTATCTCTTACATCGACTATGGCCAGAAAATTCAAAATATGCATTTCGTTTATCATAAAAGTATCTTAAACATATGCCATTTTAATCAAAATCGTTATAGCCATTTTGAGAAAATTGAAATTTTTGAAAAATTTTCCATGTAAGGGGTAGTTGAGGGTGGAGCAATTTTCTACAAAATTTTGGTGTCATATGCTTGAAAGATGTTAAACTTAAATATCAACCTTTTGTTTTAATCGACACTTTTCGTTTTTGAGTTGTACTGTTCACAGGCAGGCAGGCAGACAGACAGACAGACAGACAGACAGACAGTCAGACAGACAGACAGACAGACAGACAGACGGACAGACAGACAGACAGACAGACAGACACACACACACACTCACTCACACACAGACCTTTTTCTAAAACTGCTTTTTTTAAGTTCAGGGAGCCTCAAAACTTATTACCGGTAAAATCTCGACATTTTTGGGTCGAACACTGTTGTTGACCTACTTACTATATGTAGTAGATAAAGTAAAAAGAGAAGCCTGAAGTTTATTCAGGCTTTCTTATATATCCATCTATAGAATATGTTCGTTAAAGGACGCATAATAAACAAATGACGAGCTAATGCACAAACAGCGCTATACAAAGGTCCTTGTGTAGATAGATAAAAAGGTGTACACGAGAAGTACCTACAGAGATTCTGTTTGTTAAGAGTAGACAGAAAAAGATGAAGTATTCGTGAGGAGAATGGAGGCTGTTTACAGACAACGGAATAGCTACCGCCATTGTCTAATAGGTGCCACACGACGACTTGTGATTCTTAAGCATGACAACTGAAAGGTTTGATTTTCTTGGAAGCTTGTAAATCACCTAGCATCATGGCCGCCATGTCATTGCCACTCCCGATTGCTTTTTGTTTACAGACACGCTGACGGTTGGTTGCATGACGAATGGTTTATCCTCAGGTGAAAACAGAGGCCAGAATGAGGTAAAAACGGCGTATAAACACAGGCTAAGTAATGACAAATGAGCAAAGGAAGGAACAGAAACTAAACTAATGCAAAGGGATCACTGTGCCATGGTACGAAAACAAAGAATAAACTGTTTCCCAGTAAAGTGCGATATATTGAAACCCATACCTTAACCATTTGCTGAAGCGCAAAACGGATTCATCAAGCAGAATCTTGTATTGCTGCAGTTTTTGGACCTAAAACATTTAAAAGGAAAAACGAGGAAATGTAATTTAGAATGTGCATGTTGAAACACTCTCTGTTGATCTGTACCCATAAGTCCGATAAAATAACTAAAAGTATTAAGTACCTGGCTCACGGATGTTTGTCCGTCCGGTGACTGGTATGCCGTCAGAATAAAGTTTCGAATAGAAATTTGTGCTCTAACTAGTTATTACTTTCTCTACTACGTATATATAGTAAGTAGAAGTATTGTATTCCACCCAAAATTTCGATGTCGAGATTCCACCGAAAATATGTTATGAGCCCTCCTGAATTTAAGAAAAAAGCATTTTAAAAAAGGGCCCGTGTGTGTGCATGTGTGTGTGTCTTTGTATGTGTGTGTGACTATGGAAAGCGCACTCGAAAACAAAAAGTTGGTTAGAAACCAAAGTTGGTATTTAAGTTTAATATATTTTAAGGATGCGGTTTTGAAGAAAATTCCTCCGCCCTAAACTACTCATTACACAGAAACTTTTTTCGATAAATTTGATTTTCTCAACAATAGCTCTAACGATTTTAAGTGCCTTATATAAGCTATTTTATAGCAAATAAAATGTATATTTCGAAATTTCTAGTTATAGCCTATGTAGTTCTATTCACTCTTGATGACTTTTACATAAGGCGTAAACTGTAAGAGACCTCGTTAAAACACAAAATTTACGGCCAAATGCATTTTTAGTGGAGTGAACCATTTTGGACATATTCCTCGTTATTTGTGTGAGTTTTGCTGTACTTAAACTTTTCTCAAATGGAAGGCTGTTATTCACCTTTTATCTCTTGGCCGTGCAAAGAGAATGGCATGACAAAGCTTTAAAAGATTCGACTATTGCTCAAAGCCTACTGTATTTCCATATTCCCCTTGCACCTGCAAGAAAGTTAGAGATGTGGTAATTTCTGCAAATGTATTTCTGGACTAACATGAAGAAGAAATAAGGGTCTGTACGAGCAGTTAGTAAAAGAGTAGAGAAAGTCATCTGGGTGCAACACATCAGAATTTTTAAAAGATATCTAGTTTCCTATAAAGCTCACTATATATTAAGTATGTCATATGTTTTGGAATCATGCCCCCATAAACATATCATCCTTTGTGCAGCAAAGATCACACATATGCCGATGTATTTTATCACTCAGTGACATACAATATCCAATAAGGTAAATCCTATCGAGGTTAGTAATAATTAATTTTATCTTGCTTTTCCACACAAGCCTTATGAGCTAAACTCTTTCTACTTTCTCTACTACGTACAGTAAGTAGAGGAAGTATTGTATTCCACCCAAAAATTTGATGTCGAGATTTCACCGGAAATATACCTGTTTTGAGGCCCCCTGAATGCAAAAAAGGCGTTTTTAGTGGTCCGTGTATGTATGTCTGTGTGTGAATGTGTGTGTGTGTGTGTGTGTGTGTGTGTGTGTGTGTGTGTGTGTGTGTCAGTCTGTGGACGGCATAACTCAAAAACGAAATGTCGGTTAAAAATCAAAGTTGGTATTTAACTTTAATGTTAATGAGGAGCGACACGAAGATTTTGAAGAAAATTGATCCACCCTAAAATACCCTTTACATGGAAATTTTTTCGAAAACTTTGATTTTCTTGAAAAGGGCTCTAACAATTTTGATTAAAACGACATAATTATGTTTAAGACATTTTTATAACAAATGAAGTGTAGGTATATTTTGAATTTTCTGGCTATATCCTATGTAGTCCTGTTTACTCTGGATGACTTTTGAATAACTCGTAAACCGTAAGAGATAGACCAAATCTTGCTTTACAAAAATGTAGATCTCGCTAAAACACACTATGTATATCCAAATGAATTTTTTGTAGAGTGAACCATTTCGGAGATACTCCTTGTTATTTGTACCAGTTTCGGAAAACGAAATTTCGTCAAATACAATATCGTTGTTCATTTTTTATGTTAGCCAAGGAGAGAGAACGGACTCGCGAACTTTAAAGATTTGACTATCGCTAAAACCCTACTGTATCCCCATATTCCCCTTGCACCTGCAAGGAAATAAGCAATAAGATAATTTCTGCAAATGTTTATCTCTACTAACAGGAAGAAGATATAGGAATAAACGCTTGTAAGAATGGTTAGTTCAAGAGTAGAGAAAGTCATGTGAGTGCAACATACCAGATTTGTTATGGTACCTGCAATCATACTGAAAAACCCGGATCTTCCGTTGCTCTAACCTAGGATCTACCACGGCAACATCCCTGTCTCAGATATCTCACAAGAAGGCACCTGGCGTCTCAAATTTTAGAGATGGCGTAGCGAACGGTGAGTTCTAAATTTGAAAATGCTCTAACCCTTGCTGTGCCATTGAATTTTTCATTTCATTTCATTTTCAGTTGATCTTTTTGACACCATGTCGCTTACTTGTTTTATAAAGGAAGTGTTACGCGTCAAAACATATGATGTGTTGCGCTCACATGTCTTTCTCTACTCTTGTACTATGCTTATAAACTCGTATTCCTCTATCTTTATTATGTTAGTTGAGATAAATATTTGCAGAAAGTAGCTTACTGCATAGCTTCTTGTAGGTGCAAGTGGAATATGGGAGCAGAGTAGACCTTAAGCGATAGTCAAATCTTTTAAACCTGGGCAGTATATGAAAACTCTGAAATTCAGTTCTCTTGCACGACCAAGAGATAAAAAAGAGAATAACGACGTTCCACTTGAGAAAAGTTGAAGTATTGAAAACTCGCAGAAATAGCAAGGAATGTCTCCGAAATGGCTCACTCCACAAAAAATGCATTTGGACATCAATTGTATAGTAAGATTTGGTCTATCTCTTAGTGAGTGAGTGAGTGAGTGAGTGAGTGAGTGAGTGAGTGAGTGAGTGAGTGAGTGAGTGAGTGAGTGAGTGAGTGAGTGAGTGAGTGAGTGAGTGAGTGAGTGAGTGGGTGAGTGAGTGAGTGAGTGAGTGGGTGAGTGAGTGAGTGAGTGAGTGAGTGAGTGAGTGAGTGAGTGAGTGAGAGAGTGAGTGAGTGAGTGTGGCGGGTTTAAGGGCCCGTCGACAACTTGGTCATTAGGGCCAAGGTTTACCACTTATGCAGAAGTAATCAGGAGTAAACATGGGCTATAGCCAGAAAATTCGAAATAAACATTTCATTTGTCATAAACAGATCTTAAACATATGACATTTTAATAAAAATCGTTACAGCAATTTTTAAGAAAATGAAAATTTTCGAAACATTTTGCCATGTGAAGTGTAGCTAAGGGTGATGGAATTTTCTTCAAAATCTCCGTGTCTCATTCTTGAAAGATATTAAACTTAAATACCAACTTTGGTTTTTAACCGATTTTTTGGAGTCAGGGGACCTCAAAACATTCATTACGTAGTAGAGAAAGTAAAAATCCACTAAGTAATAAAACAAATTAGTGCACATCACTATATCAAAATCCAACATACACAATTTTGTAATTTAAATCAGTATAATATCTTAGATATTCACAGTATATAAAATTTGAAACAACAAGACCTCCCAGAAATATTATCTGGTTATAAATTTTAGTACAAACAATTTTCAGAAAGCGCAATAGTAAGCCAGATATAACCTTTTTTGATCCCGTACTCCTTCTCCTACTCCTTCTTTGGGAAATTAAATGAGGTGGCTAAGTGGGACTTAAGATAAATAATAATATGAAAAGTCTCATGAAATCTGTTCAACTATTTTGACTGAAAAGGTAAGAAAAAGAACAAACAGACACACACACACACATGCATACATACACACACCACGTGCACACATGCACGCAAAGACAAATGATACCTTTTTGATTGGGTTAAATCCGTTATGTGCATTAGCATCGCTTCATTATCAAATTAAAAATTTGGCGGAAACTTTTGATTCTAGCTTTATTGCGTATATAACTGATGTGTTTACTTCCTGGTAAGAGTTATTTTGTAGCGGTATTATACTGCTTCTGAACACAAACACAACTCCTTTGATTAAACTAACCATATGGTTAACTTTTACTTCATTAATTGCAATAGCATTGCAGCCTGACATAGAGTAAATCCTTTAAGCACGAGCACAGTAATCAAATGAAGAGTGTGTAGGTGTAGAGTGAAGTGACTCAGCACTGCTACACTTGAGGCAACAATGTCAGTCATGGAAGCACTAAACTAACGGCACGTGATACACACAATTTGTGTACTGACTCAGCATTGTTGTCCAGTCTTAGTTACATTCCATAATACAGAAACTATGTATTATATTTAACCTTCGAGGTATTGAATAATTGCGTTTTATGTAACTTGTAGGATATGAGGGTCGTTAAAAGCAATGTGTTGAAAATTTTGATTTTCACCTTTTGCATTTTTTGTTTATACTTTGTATTTTAACGGAACGCTTTCGTTTTCTCAATATTGGTCATTTTTAAAGCTCCAGGAGGGCATTTAAATGTCCCAGTGTGGGTGGGCGTTACTCGCTCAACTTAGTCACTTAAGCTTTCAAATTCAATTTTCGTTTTTACTGGCTTTGATTTTAATCTTTTGCACGGAATTTTATTTCAGAAGTTGACTTGTTAAATGAATTCGATATATCGAGCTGAAATGCCGCGAATCTGATATGTGCTTTGCTTTTAAACAGAGAAGTGCAATCAGTGTTGGATAATCTTGCCAGGTTATTTCAGTGTTCTAGTTATACCATGGGAGACAGCTGCCCCTTATTTTTAGAAGATAGGCCGTCCATCAAACGCCATTTGCGCTTTAGTCCAGTTTTGAATGTATTGCTTGACGTTCTCAGACAGACGAATGCGCAGAATTTAGAGGAACAGCTGTTTAAGGACCAGAACGTACTCCTCGCTAAAAAGTACCTACACCTCAAAAACATACCACTCGTTTACTGAGAGCGAATTCCGGGTTTCCAGCCGATTTTACAAACTTTTTCTTAGAGTGTACATAACAATACAATTCAGGAAACGCCTTTGAAGAAACGGACCTATTAAATTAATCAACAACAACATTAACATCAGGTAAAAAGAAAATAGCAGATTCTTGTACTTAGAGCAGGGTTAGCTGCAAAAAAATGACAGACACCTTATCCACTATGTACCCGTACAGTTAAAACGCACAAATTGTTAAATAACGGCTTATTTACATTTTGGCATAAACTATCTGTCACACAACTCAAATCATGCATCACAACTTTTGACATTTAGTAATAATATTAAAACGCCCAGCAAAGGTTACACTGTCTTAAAGGGCTAAATTACGCTCGAAAAGTCGCGAGGTGGCAAAGGCATAGCACCTGGAGTACTGTCTCTCTAGGGTTTAAACTCAACGTGTGCTTTCCAGCAAGCTACCAAATAACTGAATAGAATTATGACCGTACTCTGTGAGCTAACCCCTTGGACACGGGTTGCCGTCTCGACATTTTACATTTTTTTTTTTCTGTTCATCAAAAATTGGAAACCGAATTTACAATAATGTAATTTTAAACTTTCTGAGCGTTTAGGAATCATTTAAAACATTTTAGGTTGCCTGCATTTTGTAATAGAATAGGTACAATGACTTCTGCCCCATTGGACTGGTATGATGTGGTGTGTTATGAATGCCGACTCCCTTCATTTTCCACGTGCATGCTGTCGCACGATATTTTTGTGCCATTTCTTCACCAGTATTCGACAAACAAGTACGTAGCATTGGGGCACATGTTTTCATGTTAGACTATAAAATGCGGATTGCATAAAACTGGAAAATAAGGGGCAGTTGACTCACCTGGTACAGGCGTTGGTTAGGTATTTAATTTAAGTTAGTTTATAGTAAGGCAGTAATAAGCAGATATTTTATGATTTTGGTGCGGATACAAATTAGCGAAAGTGCATAGTGTAGAGGCCAGCCAAGAATAATACATTTTCTAAATTTTGTGAACAATGGGCAGGCGAAAGGAACATTTTCATATTAAGAAAGACCAAGCAAAGTTAAAATTCTCAAAAACTGTGTGGCGGCGGTTTGCATCGGGCGCCGGACGTCGTCGTCTTCGTTCCTCGGCTGCTCGTAATCGGCGTCTCGTGCTTATCGCGGGCCACACATACTAAGGGTCAATGTAGGGATGAGGGGAAACAGGTTAGTTCAATCTCAGGGTGTAATAAAGGTCACTGGGGACCTTCGTGTGCCCAACAAGGAAGACGACAATATTTTCTGTACCGCACTTCTGATTTATTGTGTTTATCGTGACATCTGCCCAAAATGCACCAGAATTCTCGCAGAACAATTTCCGAGGTAGTGTATAATTTCTTGTCCCTTGTAACCGGTATTTCCCTGATGAAATTCTAATCCCCGAGGTAACTAATCTCCGCACTGCCTGTTCGTGGTGTCTTCCTATCACACATCTTTCCACGTCTGCCTCCTCCAAGTCACACTGCTGAAGTCCCTTTTGATTCTAGCTCTGGTGCTTCCTCCGCACCTTCCCATCTGGACCACACAGATTTCTGCCCTTTTAGTTTCGAAAACATCCACCCTCGTTAAAATTAACGACCTAAGGGGACAAATATGTTTTCGAAACGCCCACTCCGAGAATCCTGACTGTTTTTCTTCGAGCATATGGTTTTCGGGAGAAGTTCCCATCACAACTGCTACTGAGGCTAAGAAAAAAGAAGCAGAGGGTCCCACATATGGTGCTGGGAAATTTTAAGTTGATTGGATTTAAGTAAAGTACAAAAATATATAAGAGGTTGAATCAGCAACTGAAAACTTCAATGCCATAGCCGGGATTTGAACCACAAATCTTCTGCTTATAGAGCGGCTGCTCTAACTATTAAGCTACCATGGCCAACTTGCCAGTACGACATTAAATTCCCCAGCTGATTCGTACTTTTTCCCGATTAACCACAAGGGAATCTCACATCAGTGATAAATACCCCAAGGGCGACTTACAATTGTAAGTACTTTATGTCCCGGGTTTAAGTAACCTTTAGATGGTAATTATTATTTATTTATGCCAACAAACTTACTGCTGGTGTTTACATTGCCCACACACGGCTTGTGTGTTTAAAAACACCAACAGTAAGCTTGTTGGCATAAATAAATAACAAGAATATATTGTTAAACTTTGAAATCCTTTTTTCTCAATTCTTTCTGTTTTGGTGCTTTTCGATATTCAAAATGCTCCTTGGACCCTAGTTTGTTAACTTATTAGTAGGCTTCGGTCGCGGATGCAAACGTTAGGTTGAGAGCTACTTTACTGTATCCGTTTCTATTTCATGTTTGTTGACAGTAGAGGTGGTAGGGAAGGGGAGGGTGATACATTGCTACAGTAACCTGCTTGTAAAGCGACGCTACTGTACTGCCCCTACCGAACCTACCATGTTATTTAGGGGCGGCAGAATTCCCCCCCCCCCCCCCCCGACAGCATACAACCGGCGCTAAAGCCTGCTTATTAGCTTGACATTTTTAGGAGTGCTTCAGAGATTAAAGTATTAAAACTTGTCATGCACTACTGAAAAATATTAACTGATTGCCAGAGCTACGACTTCGGGACCTTGAACGACTAATGCCGGGGATTTGTAGTTCTAATGAGTTTATTTTAGCTAGTAAATCTGTGAGTGTAGGATCAGTTGTTGCAGAGTTAACATTAAATGAGCTAGAACCTGGTGTCATTTCCGCCACTCTGTCTGCCATCATTGCTACCTTATCCAAGGTTTCCTTGCTAATCACCACAACATTCTCAATAGAATTGGGAGGTTTCTCTGGCCATAGTGTATGCAACACCTTTTCTGCTATATCATCTCCTGCTAAGGTCGGCATCTTACGAAGCAGCTGACTTGGCTTCATATCACCCAGTTCCAAGCCAATGACAAGTCTTAATTTGTAGGTTATCACTTTCCTTAAAAATACTTAATTTAAGCCTTTCTTTGCTGCAGTATCTTTGTTAAGCTCACTACTTTTACCAATATCCTAAACATTTTTCACATCGTATATTGGCTCTAATTGTGAAATTTAATAGTTGAATTAGTTCTTTCTTGTGTTACTACTGCAATTTCAAATTGAGCTTCAGTTTGGAAAAAACACATTTCTGGCTTTTCTATCCAAAAAGATGTGATTTTAATGCTTACCTTATTCAGCTCACTTCTTGGCAAACCAAAATGCTGTGAAGGCTCAATTAATGTGGTACTTATATAATTCCTTTCTTCAGTCACTTTGCTCTCGTGTCATATATCACAATTTTCGTGAAAATACTTTATTCAGCATAATAAGTAATTTGAACCAATATATTGTGCAGGATTTCAATTGTCTTTCTTAACTTATCTTTTTTCCCCTCAAAACCAATAAACAAACACAATCGCTCTCCTAGTTACCAGAGAGAAATTAACACATATAAATACAAAGAATAAGTAACATATCATTGCCCTTACAAATAGTTAGTACAAGAGCAGATAAAGTCATGTGAGTGCAACACTGAGACATTTTCATGATGGCCTTCATACTCTATAGTCTTTCAAGGATGTGGTGAGATGACAGAAAGATCGAAAGAATAACAAAATGTTGATATATTGAAACCAATAACAACTAATATTTCGGAAATGACTGATGTCGCAAAGAAATAGTAGAAATAAATTGAGTGTCTCCAGAATACCTACTGTGCCTTTGTCCAGTTTCCCTGTTAGTTCACCAAGTTCTGACCTTCACTTCACGTTCTTCGCAATATAATGAAATACGCACGACCTAGCTTCTTACTTCTTTGGATGGTTCATCCGCCGGGGAATCGAATACAACGGCTCTCTTAATTTCCCGTAGCAACAAGATGCACTGTCCATCACAACTATCGTCGCAACCTCACTCGGAGAATGTACCGTATAGCCAGCACCTTATGTCGCGCCACGCTCGCTAACGTAACTCCTGGAAATTTCCACAGAACTTTCTAGGGCATTTCCGGAATTACTTCTCTCTGTTTATCTCCTTTAAATTAAATTATTTTGTTGTTTAATGACGCTGTCAATTGCTAGGATTACATCAGCGTCACCGGTGTGCCGGAATTTTGTTCCTCAGGAGTTATTTTACTTCCCAGCAAATCTACTGACGTGGAGCTGTCGTTTTTAAGCACACTTAACCATCGGTCTGGGCCGGATTTGAACCCGCAACCTTGGGATCGGTAGGTCAGCGTCTAACCAACTGAGCCACCCAGACCGACTGATTATCTCTTCAACTGAAAGGTACTTACATGCTGATAAGCTTGGACCAGAGGCGCTCTTTCGCAATATACTCATTTCTTGTGCAATGAGAGTTTATCTCATACCGTTTGCCTGTTATACATAGTACAAAATTCCCTACAGGGACTTCATAGGCCATTCTCAGAAAATTCATGATACGCATTTTATTAATAATGCAGAAGTGTTCACTGTAAGGGCTAGTTTGACGTGGGGATTCCTTTGAAAATTTCTCTTTCGCATCCTTTGAAATTGCTGAATTTGGACGAAAAATTTGGTGTTTATCTGTATTTTTGTTTTTGAGTTATGATATTCATAGCAGACAGACACATACACGGACCCTTTTCCTTTAAAAAAAATGTCTTTTTGGATTAATGGAATCTTAAAACACACAATTCCGGGAGAAAGTCAATATCAAATTTTCGGGTGCTAGAAATGTAAGAATGCTATATCACTTTTAGTTGTTTATTATTGGTGTAACAATAACCATGGTTTTTAGCCGAAAAACGCTCTCCTACAATCACTTATTAAATCTCGAGATTTTTATCCATATTTCTAGAGCTCGTCTCCTCCCCCCCCCCTCCCTCTCTCTCTCTCTCTTTCTAAGATAAAACTCTTCTGTTATTATTAAGTATATATGGAACTCAAATGTGGTACCTATGTGTTAGTGGGGTGGAGGGTGACGGGTTATTTTGCTTAATATATGCGTGACCATTTGCATTTCTGGCCTAACAGCTTTGACTCCTCCGTTTGTGTGATTAATAAAAATCATGTAGTCACAATGAAAAGAAATTTACAGACAGGAGTCATCAGGTTACCTGGAACATCATTTATTTGTACTACAGTTCACAAAAGTAAATACCCAACTTCAGTGAAACTTACGCAAAGGGTCACCTAATGCTCAGGCGCTCTTACATAGACGGTAGAAGAATTAAATTTGCCATATAAGCTTCCCTTCCTGTTCAGAGGGCATGGCACAATTGACTCACTTCGCTGCTTCAAAAAGCAATATTTCAGCAATAATTTTAAATTAACGGACAAATATTGCAAATTCAACATTACTATACATGCAGAAAATATATTGTTATTGGGTTTTGGTTAAATAGTTGATTAGAGGTAACAACGATTCCAATGTTGGGTGCTTTGCTTACCAACGCAAGCTTAAGCATATACGCAGAACCTCTGTATTTGGTAGTAGCTCAACCCGCTAAGTGTGTTAGAGCTGGCCTGGAGTGATGCCCCGAACATAGATCGAACACCGTGAGACGCATCTTTTTTCTCTTTTTCCCCCTCTACCTTTCTGTATTAACGATAACATAATTATATAATCTATGTATAATGTACTATTATACAATACTACCATATTGCTGCAATACGATTGAAATTTTTGAACTGAAGGCTCTTGAAGATATTGATTACAATTGCTGTAGATAAAACAACCCTCAATCATTCTTTCAGAAATTAATACTTAATATTTTCTCTTAAACACCCGCATTCATAGGCATCTGTCTATAAATATCGAAGATTATTGCCAAGTTAAAGAATTTACTTACCTCATGCATTGTTAATATTTACTTAGCTTACAATGGATACAAAAAGATTATATCTTGTTCATGCACCGAAACTAAAATATTTCAGCCACAAGAAACGAAAATAATTATTTTAGAAAAGTTAATAACTCAGCATTGTTACATTAATTTATACTTCATTATGTAGTAATAAGACACAAATATTGTACCATCAGTGAATAACACTCAAAGGATCGATAAACACATGTAGTTTGTCAAATATGATACGAAAGAAAATGAGGTATTACTGTTCACAAAAATACGTTATGTTGAAATAGCAGTAAACGTGTTGCTGAATTACCCTTTGAAATTATACAGAGGGCAGCTCGTGGCCGAGAGGTTAGACCGTTTGCCTATCACCAAGGCAGCCCGGGTTCGATTCCAGGGACCGGAATGCTGTATTGGTGGTGGACGAAGCGGCGTCTGGACGGGTTTTCTCACGGTTTTCCGGTTTCCCCCGCTACTTATTCCACCAACTGCTCCATAATCCCCCTCCTATTCATTCATTTAACTTGCATTTCATACCATTCTCTTCCTCATTCTCATACCCACTTCCAGGTCTTCACTCTGTCCGGTCTATAGGTTCGTCTGCTCCCCAACTGGCATCTGACTCTAGACACTGGTTTGTAAATCCTAGGTAGTGTAAGTCCTACATAAAGGGAGGGTAATCAGATAGAAAGTAGAATAGAATTATACGGCTTGCTGGATAAGATTTATGTTTTGTTGCATTAGCTCACCTATTCCCTTTAGGTTGTGAGAAAAGCAAAAAATAGGCAAGTATTTATTGAACTTTTACTATAACACTTCCGTTGCTTTGAGGAACACTTTAGTGGGGGATAGCATGTAATTGCACTCAAGTAATCATAAGTGGTATCACAAGAGGCTCTGAGAATGTCGAAAAGTTCGCTAACGTAGTGAGTGAAATTGTGTGCAAAGCACGGACTAATGCTATTTGTTAAATCTTTAACAAATAAAATAGCACGATTCTCCTAAATACTGCTGTCAAAACACAACAATAAGTAGTAGTAGTAGTAGTAGTAGTAGTAGTAGTAGTAGTAGTAGTAGTAGTAGTAGTAGTAGTAGTAGTAGTAGTAGTAGTAGTAGTAGTAGTAGTAGTAGTAGTAGCAGTAGTAGTAGTAGTAGTAGTAGTAGTAGTAGTAGTAGTAGTAGTAGTAGTAGTAGTAGCAGTAGTAGTAGTCGTAGTCGTAGTAGGACTAGTAGTTGTAGTAGTAATAATAATAATAATAATAATAATAATAATAATAATAATAATAATAATAATAATAATAATAATAATAATAATAATAATAATAATAATAATAATAATAATAATAATAATAATAATAATAATAATAATAATAATAATAATAATTATCATCATCATCATCATAATCATCATTTTATCGTTCCGACTGCCCGGTAACCTTGGGCCATAACCGCTGCTAACCAAAGTTAAACAGTACGGGAACTGTAATTTCTTTGTGGTTCTTCATTAACATTCTGACTATCCGGATTTCTAATGTTTTATGTATGATTAATAAAAACAGACCTTCAGGGCAGTAGTATTGTCACACCTTAAATAAAATTCCCATCTTCTTACTTCACTCATTTTAACTCCTCGAAAATTTAACTACCGAGACCAACCCAATCCACTTCTTATCCCTGAGCACTACCCATTGGAAAGTCTATGTGACTGCCAAGCAACAGATTACCTAATATCAACCTGTGAAATACGATAGAGTATTCTAAAACAGTTCTACTGGGAGTGTGACAAAACGTTATTTTCCGGTAACGGTTATAGCAGTCGCGGTTACAGTGGTTTGACTATCACATGTAACGGTAACTAGTTGTCATTAAGTTATTTGTTTTCATGATTATCACGTTCGCAATTACATTACATGAATGGTTACCAATAACGATTAGCTGTAACTACCTTCCAGTATGAACAACGTCGGCACAGAGTTACCTTTGCTATTTGATGCACTCTAAAGGGAGTTTCTCTAGCTGTGTACACTTGGATTACAATAGTGGTTTGTAATAGCAAAATACATTGGTCCTACTTCTACATTCCTGCATATATGTATATACGCAGCTTATACAGGTGAAGTAAGCTATATGGGGACCTAAATGTAAGCATACGTGATGCAGATACAGCAATATTCTTGTAGAACGTTAGATAAAGATGGTAGTGGTATTTAGAAAGTCGGCGTTACTAGAAAAGAGGAACATTAACGCCGAGACACACATTACTGTGTTAACATCCCAATATATCCAAATAATTTTAGTTGCTTGCATATAATAGGAAAGCGGATAATTAATAGGCATTTTTCTCTCCAGATGGTATTTTAAATCTACATTGCCACTAACCATTTCTTGCGAATAAGATAAATACTATGTAAGGAGTTGAGGTAGCTAGTTCTTGAGCAACAATGCCGATGCACATGCATTGAACGTCTCCCAGACTTGGTAACCGTAGGCGGCAGAGAAAATATGAAGGATTTTATTACGTCCATAAGAAATTCGACGAATTCTAGAACTCCGCTTTTTCCAATTGCATAATATGTCGCAGATGTATCGAATAAATCGTGCTATTTAAATGGTCCTGTAAGTCTTAAAATACATAATATAAGTAGGAGCAACATAAAAAGAGTGATCTAGAATCTCTGATTAGCCTTTTTCAACTGGAATTAAATAGTGAGTAAAACACCTATAATGTTAATTTCAAATCTACATACGAGTGCAGCAGTATGTAATTTTTTACTCTGTAATTACTTGTACAGAGGAGAATAGAAAGGAAGGGTTTCAAAGTAATGTTTACAAATTGTTAGTTATGCCATAAACTAGAAGAAGGGCTATTTAAATAGCAGCTCGCATTACAAAAGCACTCTTACTTCCGCTTTTACAACATGGCCATTAGCATAAGACAACCTATGTTTAACGTGTTGAAAGTTTTAACGAGTGAGCAGCATCAGTGTTCTTACTGTACTATTTTGTACTTTACACAGTGGAAGTGAGATAAGTACTTAGATACTACATCTATTGCTACTTGATAAACCAATCAAGTCTATCGGAAATTATGATAACAATGGAAAAATTATGTCCTTCGCACTACTGAAAACACAGTTCATTTAAACTCAGTCGTTTTCAACACAGTGGTCACATTCTACTTTCTCAACCACTTATCCATAGGTAGTAGGTATGAATGAATTAATGAGTATTTATTCCTCGTTTTTCACAATTACGTAATTATATTACACACGTTTCATCTACAGCAACTTTTGTATAGCAAACTAAGGTATGATAGTGTATATTATTGTACTTGGTTGCTGGCCTATGTTAATAATTTCTGTGCCACTAAACCCAACTCTGTTTCTTGTGTATTTTAATCCTCTGTACTGTTTACTACCTTATTCTTTATTTGTTTTATTTAGTTATCCTAATGTTATTTTAAGCCCGTCTTTAAAAACCAACATTAAGTTTGTTGGCATAAATAAACAATAAATTACATACAATTTACACAATGTTACTCCCTCTTGGCTAATATTGAATACAGTAACAACCTGTATATGATGATAGTTCGCATAATAACAGAATATGATACGAAGACTAAAAATAGAATTTTCTTTTGCAAGTAGGAATGTTTCGCAATCCTACGGGCAAAATAAAACAAAACGTTACAGCTCAAACGAAAGGCAGCAACTGAAACAGTATAACACACTTGCTAAAGTAGCCTCGGGAGGCCTATTCACGGCTAATGAGCTCGCACAACAGGACCAAGATCTCTGCAGTGCATACACCTATATGTGAATGTGGTGCCCCACAAAACGAACGCCCGGTATATGGATATGCCAAATCGCAAGATATCAGGTGTAGCATCGTGAAACTTTATTTATAATTTTCCACTCACATGTCTCATTTCCGTATTTTACTCAATATCACGTTGCGAAGGAAGACAGTATCTAAATATTATACAATTGCAAATGCATTGTGCTCTCGTTTGGTGTAATTTCAAACAAACTGGCAAACATCTGCCCAATCCTCTGTAGCTGAAGGGTAAAAATTTTGAACTCAGCATAGGATGAATAACATTTTTCAAATATAAAGCTTCAGAATTTAAGTGCTCCAGAAAGCGTTTAATCTATTCTCCTTGTCTAAGACACAGTACTTCTGCAGAAGAACAAAAAGGAGTAGGAAGAGAAGCAGGAGCAGTGGCGGCTCCTTGCTAAAATCCATAGTCGTTTCTCCTTCAAATACTTCGTTAGTGCTCTGCTAGATGATCCGTAAGGTAAAGAGACATTCTTAAAGAAATACTTGGACTATAACTCCAGATATGAATTTAAATTATAATTATTATATCATTATGCGGGCGGCGCCGTGGCCGAGTGATGGACCGCTCACCTAGCACCTAGGCAGCCCGGGTTCGTTCCCAGGGACCCGCCTGTGGTATTCCTGGTGGATGAAGCGGCGTGTGGGTGAGTTTTCTCCGGCTTCTTCGCCCCCCCCCCCCCAACACTTATTCCACAAATTGCTCCATCTTCACCTTTTTAATACACGTGGCATACACTACCTTTTAGACAGCTCTCAAATCTGTAAAATACCGTCCTTTATTGATTTCTGAAATTAAGAGAAATCACGTTTGGAAGAGATCACTCCACGTGTTTAGTGAGATTCTTGAAACAAGGGAAATGACGTGTGCAGCGAAATGTCAGACGTTTTCATGTATTATTGATTCACGTGTTTGGACTTTCACCAGGCAATGAAGTGATTAAATGCTATTTCACATTGCTTTCTCCCTTTTTGGTGGCTGCTAGTTCTAGTCTTATTTTTACTGCGGTTGGTGCAATTTCACTTGATTCTTCCACTGCATTTTCTTCTACATTCATTTTTTCCGCCATTTAGTTTTATAAAGCTTATGCTGGGTAAAAGAATAACGTTTTTGATCACAGAAAGGAGAAAGCTGCCAATATAACGTGTAACTTCACTGTATAACGATTTGTGCCCTGAAGAGATAATGAGAAATTAATTATGTAAAAAGACAATGAAAATTAAAATCTAATCAAACCAAGCCGAATTATTAAACATGTGCAAATATAAAACGCATTGCCATGTGATTGGACTTGAAAACCACTGTTGGCCACAATGGAGTGAGATAAAGCTATGTTAACGCTCTACTTTTAGGCCATACTATATATATTTATGATGTTATAGGGTATACAAGATATTAGGGGTATGAGTGCGCAGACTTCGAAGGCAACTTCCTGATGTTAAGCTGAAACACAAGTTCCTGTACCATTTTTCTCTATAGTGCATAGTTTCATAAATAAAAATTAAAACTGGTCAAAGGTGTGATTGCGAATATATTCCCCACTCTGTTATCGTTTAGTTCTGCCATTAGAACGGCTAAGTAGAGCTTGTTGCACTTTCCCACTCTTCTTGCTTAACTGCTACCATTTGCTGTCGCTTTATCAGTATTCACATGCTAGGCCATGCTTCACATAATTTTGCTTTACCCCATTAGCATGGCTTAGCGGAGGAAAGTGAACATCTATTTTGTAGAAGTGTACTGGAAATGGGCCGGTGAGGTAGGTTTGCAGTCGAACACACTTTAAAATGCTTTTCCTTGAATATATTTAATTTATAATGAATTACAAGTTAACTAAAGGATCCAACTAATTTATAACAATGTGATGTGAAATATGAAAAAAAAAAAAATAGAAATGTATGAAAGAAGTAAAGCACAGTATTCAAAATTGGGCAAACAATTACAAAGACTCCTTAAGATATTACCTGTTCCATTAGACTATACACTACTTCCATTAGACTATACTGCGGGCAGTGGAGATAGCTCACCAAACCACATTGGCGTAAACAAAGCTAACCCACTTGACCCTTTCGTCTTTGGATATCAGTCTTTCATAGAAAAGGTTCACTTGGGCCTTTAAGGCTCATACACCAAACATGATCAAATTAATCCTAATCTAAAATCCCTACAGAATGAACATTTACATACATAAAATGAAAAACATAGTTGAATATCCTCACCCAAATGTCCGTGCTGTGCTAGGAAAATGGAATCCTTTCCTTAAACCTCAGCGCCGTAAATGCCTTACAAAGCTTTTCTCCACGGGCGGTCCGGTAAATTCTAGAGCGGAGCAAACAGATGGCTTCGATGGAGCCGTTGTGTAGTTCCATGCTGAGTATCCCGGGGACAAAGCGCGTGCTTGGAATAGCACGCTTCTCAATGTGACGACGGTGAACCGGGACAGCTAGTACGCCGGAAACTGATCACTGCCTCTCGGTAAATGTTGCAGAAAATAACTCTGACAGTGACCACCTCTGCTCCGTAGTTACAGCTATTTAGAACTGAAGTTACTCGGCGAATATTTCCTACAAACTGACGTTGTCGAACAGAGTTACTACGGCCAGCTCGGCCCGATGATGACTCGAAGAAATACTGCGGCCAGCTCGGCCCGATGAAGACTCGAAGAAATACTGCGGCCAGGTCGGCCAGATGAAGACTCGAAGAAATACTGCGGCCAGGTCGGCCAGATGAAGACTCGAAGAAATACTGCGGCCAGCTCGGCCCGATGAAGACTCGAAGAAATACTGCGGCCAGGTCGGCCCGATGAGGACTCGAAGAAATACTGCGGCCAGCTCAGCCAGATGAAGACTTGAAGAAATACTGCGGCCAGGTCGGCCAGTTGAAGACTCGAAGAAATACTGCGGCCAGCTCAGCCAGATGAAGACTCGAAGAAATACTGCGGCCAGCTCGGCCAGATGAAGACTCGAAGAAATACTGCGGCTAGGTCGGCCAGATGAAGACTCGAAGAAATACTGCGGCCAGCTCGGCCCGATGAAGACTCGAAGAAATACTGCGGCCAGGTCGGCCCGATGAGGACTCGAAGAAATACTGCGGCCAGCTCAGCCAGATGAAGACTTGAAGAAATACTGCGGCCAGGTCGGCCAGTTGAAGACTCGAAGAAATACTGCGGCCAGCTCAGCCAGATGAAGACTCGAAGAAATACTGCGGCCAGCTCAGCCAGATGAAGACTCGAAGAAATACTGCGGCCAGCTCGGCCAGATGAAGACCCGAAGAAATACTGCGGCCAGCTCAGCCAGATGAAGACTCGAAGAAATACTGCGGCCAGCTCGGCCAGATGAAGACCCCAAGAAATACTGCGGCCAGCTCAGCCAGATGAAGACTCGAAGAAATACTGCGGCCAGCTCGGCCAGATGAAGACTCGAAGAAATACTGCGGCCAGCTCGGCCAGATGAAGACCCGAAGAAATACTGCGGCCAGCTCGGCCAGATGAAGACTCGAAGAAATACTGCGGCCAGGTTGGCCCGATGACCACTCCAAGACCTCCAGAGGCAGTTCGAGTCGAGCGGGGAGGCTGACTCCCCCGCCCGAGTGTCGTTACCGCAGTACCTAGCTGTCATACAGCTTAACCTACGCGATGTTTTCGAATGTGTCGCTACGGGGATGTGTTGCATACTAGGAATCAAATTTTTAGGATCAGGGGTTTTTATAGGGGCGGGAGGGATGGTTGGCAGGGATTAGTCCGCGGGCGGGCTGTACGCGGCTTCTGATTGGCCGTTTCCAGCCAGTCAGGTGACGCGCTAATCCCCACCAGGGTTCTGGCCGTCAGACACTCACTGAGAGGTGAACTGAAACAGGTGTTTCTCTCTGTTTTGAATACAGATTGTATTTTCGCCTTTCCCATCTTCAAAATTAAACCGCCGGGCTTAAGATGTCCTTTGGTAATCTTTTGGATGGTAGTCGTCGTGGCTGTCTCTGGTCGTATTGTCTCAGAGTATTCACCACAGGGTTAGGGTGGTTCTGGAGTTTGTTGTACATTGTTCGAGCGTGAGTTTTAATCACGTCGACAATGTACGGGATGCCGGAATGTTCGTGTAGGATATGGGCAGGAAATCTCCAGCCAGTATCATAGATCATCCTTAATGTCCGGTTCTGCAACGTCTGGAGTCTGATGAAGGTGGACTTTGCCACCACTCCCCAGATCTCACATCCGTACAGAACCAGAGGCGGGATAATCGCTCGATACAGCTGGAGCTTCAGGCGTAAGGGCACGGTTTGGGAACTGAGTATTGGGTATAGCTGCCGCAGAGCAGCGTGGCCTTGTAGTACTTTGTCCCTGACGTGGTGTCTATACGTCAGCCGCCGGTCCAGCGTGAATCCGAGATACTTCGCCGTAGTGACCCAGGGGATCTGACGGTGCCGAAGCACGAGGTCTCGCGGGAACCGGTTTGCCAACGTGTTCGCCAGGAGAATCGCAGAGTTTATCTCCGGGTTTATAGATATACGCCAGTTCTCGCACCATATAGTGATGGCACATAGATGGGCTTGTACTTCACGGTAGCTATAGCGCGAGTTCTTGTTAGTAGCGAAGATCATGAGATCGTCCGCATACTGACAGATGTGTGTGTGTTTGGGTGCGTGGGGAGATCGGCCATGTAAGCCGCAAAAAGTGCCGGTGACAGTACACTGCCCTCGGGGACTCCTGCGCCAATGGGCCTTTCTCTAGAGAGTGATCCCTCCACTTTCACTCGGAAGCTACGTTCCTGTAAGAAACTAGCCACCAAGTAAATGTATGGAGGGGGGATTTCGTGCTGTACGAGCTTGTAGACAAGCCCCTCATGCCAAGTGGTAGAAAATGCCTTTTCCACGTCAAGCAACACCGCCACCGTTTTAGCCCTCTCCTGGTAAGCCAGGGAAGCTTTTTCGGCTAAACGCAGTACTTGCTCAGTCGTGGAGTGGCCAGAACGAAAACCAAACTGGTATTCCGGTAGGAGACCTTTTCCTCCAATAGAGGTCCGAGGCGGGACAGGAACAGTTTCTCGAACACTTTCGAGACAACTGGTAGGAGACTGATAGATCGGTAACTAGATGGGAAGACCGGATTTTTGCCCTGCTTTAGAACACACACCACAGGCGCCTATTTCCAGACAACTTGAAAATGACGCATGCTGAGGCATGCGTTCTAAATTCGGGTCAAGTGAATCACGGCTCTAAGGGGAAGGTGCTGGAGCATTTGCGCTGTTACACGGTCCTGTCCAGGGGATTTTTGGACTTTTAAGGATTTGATGGTGTTAGTTACCTCGCCTGTTCCAAGAGGTCAGTGTGGTCGTCGTTCTGTGGATCTTCCCTGGGCTGGAATTGAGTTTCCAGATAGTCTGCTAGCGCCTCTGCTTTTTCCCTCGGTTCAAAAACAAGTCTTCCCCGAGGGCTATGCACAGGATGATGGTGTACAGATTTATCTTTCCGCAAGCCTCCGATGATGCTCCACGGTTTCCTCTCCTGGAGGTTTACGTGACGCAGCGTGTTTTCCCAAGCTGCTTGCCTGTTTTCTTAGGAGTCGTCTCACCAGGGATTTGAACCTCTGGTGTATTACTCCTATCCTAGGATGGCATAGCCTTCTAACAGCATTTTTTGCTTGAATGAGGCGTTTCAGTGGGACACGGATAGCTGTTGGGTTTGGTGCATCGGTAGGAATACGGTGTATGTCCAAAAACGCTTTTTTTATTTTTTTATTCTTTATTTATTTATTTATTTATTTATTTATTTGTTTGTTTGTTTGTTTGTTTGTTTGTTTGTTTGTTTGTTTGTTTGTTTGTTTGTTTGTTTGTTTGTTTGTTTGTTTGTTTGTTTGTTTGTTTGTTTGTTTGTTTGTTTGTTTGTTTGTTTGTTTGTTTGTTTGTTTGTTTGTTTTGTTTGTTTGTTTGTTTGTTTGTTTGTTTGTTTGTTTGTTTGTTTGTTTGTTTGTTTGTTTGTTTGTTTGTTTGTTTGTTTGTTTGTTTGTTTGTTTGTTTGTTTGTTTGTTTGTTTGTTTGTTTGTTTGTTTGTTTGTTTGTTTGTTTGTTTGTTTGTTTGTTTGTTTGTTTGTTTGTTTGTTTGTTTGTTTGTTTGTTTGTTTATTTATTTATTTATTTATTTATTTATTTATTTATTTATTTATTTATTTATTTATTTATTTATTTATTTATTTATTTATTTATTTATTTATTTATTTATTTATTTATTTATTTATTTATTTTTTTGTTTTGTTTTGTTTTTTTTTTTTGTGAGCTGGCCCCTCACCCGCCAGCCCGCTGGCGATCGTCCGGCATGCAGAGCCATGCGCTACTATCGCCTCCCCATGCACATGCTTTAAGTAAACTAAACATGCACGATGCAGGGGCGGGGGTTCATTGTTATACTCGGCGCCAAATAAGAAGGGGATTGACAGATGTGAAGCACGTGGCGAAACGCATAAATGAACGGGAGGGGATGCATGCGTCTTAGCAGTTGCCATAGCAACGAAAAGAATAACCAATTAGAGCTAAGGCATTATAATGGCGTTCCCATAGAAACGGTACACACAACGACCTTGTTGCCGATATGTAACACGCACGTAACACGTGATTAGCAGGTAGCTGATGAACCCAGCAGTAACATGAAGTGCTTTTGTTATATTCTGTTATCGCTGCATATAAACAAATAGTGCTGCAGGCTGCAGCCCGAGCTTGCAATGCTTGCATCAGTTAAGAGATTGCCTTTATGTTGAGAAGTTCGTTTGTGTTATTCTAATATACGGTTATTTGCCTTGTGTTTACGTGTGTCTGAGTCTGTGCGTGTGTTGCGAGCTTTTGCATTTGTGCTAACGCTTTTAATTGTTGTTTAACAGTGTCAAAAAATAGTGACAAAGATAGTGCTGCCAAACGAAAAATTGAACGTACTCGAGAACCGAATAAAACTGTGTTTGGTAAAGGTATCCCAATTAAAGGACAAGCGCGGGAAATAATATGCTCTGTTAGAGAATATTTTGAAGAGGAGAAATTGAACGGGGGACCTCTTATTCCAGTCTCTAAGGTAATTGATAGAACCTCGCGTGCTGTAGGAATCGGTAGGAATACTATAGTTAAAATTGGGAAACAGAAGTACGACAAAGAGGGAAATCAGGCGTCAGGGTCTAAATTGCAGTAGCAGCAAATACAACAGTGATGCAAGTAATTCGGATATTAGCGGCATTTTCCCATTGGAATAAGCATCAATATTTCACAGGTATGTTTCTTTTGTTAACGCAAATATTTAGACATATAAAATTGCAATTCTGTCATTTGAATGCAGATTCAATATTTTATTGTTGTCTTTGCATACGAATATAAATAATATGTGCTCAACATTCCAGCCGCAGTGCAATCTTCGTACACATAATCATATCGCGGTCTCTACGTGGTCGTGGTTGCGATAAGCGGCAACGTCGCTTCTCCCTCACTGCAAACTGCCAATCCCTTTCTTGGTTGGCGCCGACATTAGTATACATGCAGGTTAGTCGGGTTCCGCTGATGCACCCCGGTTAGTATCGGTTATTAAGATGCTGACATGCAAAGATGCGAGCGCGTCAATGTTAAGTCCAGGGGCCCACACATGGCCGAGACCCTGCGTGGGCCGCTGGGGTTAGTGGTGTACGGTATGAGGGTCAAAGGGATGAGACGAATCAGTAGGTTGGTGGTTAGTTTAGTGGATAAGGTGGTGGTATAAGACGTTAAATGTTAGCATTCATCAAAGAATATACAAGGTGGGGGCAGACTTAGGCAGAACTTACTGTTAATGGTAGGCTGGAGCTGTTCCTGGGGTGGTGGTCGCTGGCGGCTGTCGGGTTACTCTGTAACAAGATAGGTAGTTGGTTATTAAGGTATATAGCCGGTCAAGCGTGCTAGGTGGACACGGGCGTCGATAGCGTCGGAGTTTGGGGTGAGCGTTCTTTCCAAGAGTGAGAGGGGACGGTTGTGCTTGTCGCGGGAGTGGTCGTAGGATCCCAGCTCCCTTATTAGGGGATTTGAGCTTAGTGTGATTTTGTGGTAAAGGTCCGCTGCAAGTTTCTTAATGAACTGTTCGATGGTGGGGATGTTGAGTTCGTTATGGAGTATACCTGCAGGGGCAGTTAGAGGGACCTTGGCTACATTGCGGAGTGCCTTGTTTTGTATACGTTGGAGGGTGGCAATGTGTGAAGCTGCTGCATAGCCCCAGACTGGGGCCGCATAAGTTAATATGGGACGGATGAGAGTTTTGTAAAGGTGAGTCCTGAGTGGAGTTGAAGAGAGTTGCTGTAGTTAATGAGGCGGTAAAGCTTTCGCATCTGGGCGGCCGCTTTGTTCCGAGTTTTGCGGATGTTGTCGGCCCAAGTGAGGCCCTGGTCTAGGGTTAGGCCCAGATAGGTGACGGTGAGGGTCCAGGGGATGTTGGCGCCAACATGGTGAGTGGCGCGAGTTGCGGGCGTCGATGTGTGGTGCGACGAGTGAAGATAATGGCTTGGGTTTTGGCCGGGTTGACTTTGATGCGCCAGTTGGTGAAGCAAGGTGTGAGGGTGTCTAGGGCATTTTGGAGGTATCTGCGGATGAAGTCGGGTTTGGTGGAGTGGGCCATGAAGACTCTTTTTTTTTTTCTTCTTCGTTTTAAAGGCTGGCCCCACACCCGCCAGCCCTGGTGACGATCATCCTCAGAGGCTACATCGTCTCCCCATGCACATGCGGTTAGTAAACTAAACATGCAAGGCAGAGAAAGACAGGGTGCTTGTTAGTGTAGCGATACATGCAGTTAGGTCGGGTTCCGCGATAGCACCCCGGTTAGTAATGGTTAGTACCTAGCTGGCATGCGGTGCATGCGAGCGCGTGATATTGTATCCTGGGAGTCAACACATACCGAGGTCTGTGCAGCACCCAGGGAGGGAAAGCTTGTTAGTAAGGAGTAGTTGGTGTTATGTGCTATAGGGTGTTACAGCCGTGCTAATTTAAGGGGGTTAGTAATGTACGTGCTTACAAGCTATGAAATGGCTATCTACATTCAAAGGAATGCAGTGGTGGGGGCAGGTTTAGGGAGTGTTACGTACCTGTTGTGGGCTCGGGAGTATCCTGTATACCTGATCTTGAGAGAAAGTGGATGTGGTCCCCATCTTATATACTGGTTGGAATGAGGGGGGGGGGGGGGGAAGGGGAAGGGGAAGGCTGGCATATGACAATGTGCTGGGACTAAATTTACCTCCAAGCGGCTGGCGGAATCGATATATATCGACCGTGACGGACATACCGGCACAAGCTACAAAATATGCGTTATTTACATGTATCTTTACAATATGTTGCTAAAATGATTCGTTTAGCCACAAAATGAACTGAATGGACTGAATTCCAGTGTGTCTATTGGAATAAAGTCCTGGGCATAGGCTTGGCAACCCCGGAACATTAGCGCGTGAGAAGAGCGTAAAGTGAGGGAATGTTGACAGTAAAATTACCAACGCGACATCCGTGCACAACAGCAGGTTCTGTCAGTGCTTCAGGTGCGTTAAATGCATTCAGAGCTATGGCAGTCTTTACAAATCAAGGATATTTAGTTATGCTTCTTGCTTATGGAAAAACCTATTGCAAAGCACGTGAAGCACAACGCTTGTATAAGGATAGGTTTCCCAATAGGAGAATTCCAAATCCAAGATCATTTGCTGCTGTAGCTCAGCAAGTACGAGAATCGGGAAGTGTGATTCCCCAATCTGAAAACCGAGGAGCACTGCGCTCGAATGTGGTACTGCAGGCAGAGGAAGCAATTCTGCAGCTGGTGGAAGAGGATCCAGGAGCAAGTACACGAGTTATAGCACGTACTGTTGGTGTATCGAACTGGACAGTTCATAGAACAATAAAAGAACAGTTACCGCGCCCATATCACAAAGAGTGCAGCACCTCAGAGAGAATGCATACTTAGCATTTGAAGTTGCCATCTTTGACCATCCAACTACAGCTGGATTCAGCGTTCTTGGCCCCTGAAGGAAGTAAATGTAAAGGCTGAAAGCGAGTTTATTTACCAAGCCAGGTGACAGCAGACAGCAAGCGAAATTGATGCGTCAGCATCATATCTACTCACATAACGTTCTACTTCGTAAAGTAGTATGTACAGTCCATGCAGAAAAAATATCTATACAATGTACTTAGCTTAATTGGCTGTTCAAATGTGTTCGTATTAATACATGCATCACTGCAGATTTTATAAATTTGGCCTTTTTTCATTTAAAACCCAGTTCTCTCATTATTCTGTTTAAGGATGACTTGCTGCCCTGGAAGTTAATGCCCGCTCTTAAAATTCTAAGTAATTAAGCTATTGTAGGATCACTTCTTTTTGCCCGCCTCGGTAGTGTGATGGTTAGGGTCTTTGTTTCACGTCCAAGAGGTCACGAGTTCAAATCTCGCTTAGGGTAAGTTATCCGGGTAAGGTTTTTCTCCGAGGTTTTCCCTAATCTGAGAAGACGAATGTCAGGTAACTTAAAGCTCCGTGACCCTCGGGCCCACTTGAGCATCATTTCACCCATTTCATTCACCGTCCGATGTGATATTACGTTGGAGGACGTTAATTAAAATAAAAAAGCATGTTTTCCCTGAACACACGAATTATGAATCGTTCTTCTAACGACACATTTATCAAAGCCATCTAGATCCGTTACTCATTTCGGAACCTTTTTTTGCCTGGAGTTCCAAAATGTTCTGATTTTCATGTTGTTCGCGTTCTTAAACAATTCTTTTCACTGTTCTTTCTGACGCTCCTGTGGCATCTGATACGCGTTTTTGAACTTTTTAAATTTTTATGAAAAACTCTTCTGATGTAAGCAGTTCTTTGCTTTTAGGTTTTTTCTTCATGTATGTCCGTACATTTGAAACAATTTCGCTGCTCTGATTGTGTAATGTTTTGGATCCTAATGTGGAAACAGTGGTAGCATAATTGATTTATGCTATGATCAATGTCTCATAAATTCATTATATTCACTTCTTATCGCAAATATCTTAATATGTCTTCAATTACTGTACGCTACACGAAAAAGCAACCATGAATTTGCAAAGAATGTTGAAATGCAGACATCACTACCTTCCCCATCCCCACCCCACCTGTTGTGCATGGTTTCATTCCCAGAATTATATGAGATGACGAAAGAGACAGAAGATATAGATTCGCCTACAGGACTTCCACTCAAGGTCAGGAGCCAAGAACGCTGAATCTAGTTGTACATCTTATGCGTAGCCTCTTACGCAGCTTTTAGTTTAGTTCTTGGGAATACGATTGAATAGCTTAAAAGCAAACTACCCCATCCCTTGTTACTGGCATTAGCTGGCAAGAAACACACAGACACGTGGCGATCTGGATTTCGAGCGCTAGCCTAGTTTAGACCTTCAATCGTTGCAGGTGTGAACGCACGTCTCGCCGCAAACCAAAACAAAACTTTCGGCCTGTGTTGCCAGGCTGTGTAGAAAATGTACTCAATCATGTTCGACTATCTGCTTTATCTTTTAAGATAGATGGAGTTGTTATTGGACTTTATTATTCGTCATATTTGGATCTCTCAGTACGCGAAATCTGCGGACTCATACCCGTAACATCCTGCATACATATACATGTCTGTGTGTATGTACATATATGCTATTAAATATACCTAATTGTACATAATATATTTAAATGTTTATACTATGTGGAAGAGTGGGAATTCATTAATGTAAATAACTAAATTTCAACTAATTATAACATTAAATTAAAACATACAGTGAATATTTAAAAATAATAGGTAATAAAATAAATAAAATGTGGGGAAAAGTATATAATACATATAGTTAAAGATAAAAGTTATTTTAAATTCACTGAGTCATAATTATAAATAGGGATAGTAAATTATGTACATAATTATTAAAAGAAAATGTAAAAAAGGATTGATATTAACTCATTAATTAATAAACTATTAGGGAAATAAACACAAAGGTTAGGTATATAAACCAATAAATAGCTATAGTGATAGGAGTTGAATGTGCTGGCCACCAGTACATAGTTTCGCAGTGAATATAGTAGTTTGTAGGCGTAAAGTAGCTGGCTACCAGTTGCTTTGGTTGCTGAGTAGTTTAAGTACAAATTTGTAATGTATATATTTTCTGTTACGCCTATACTGCTACATTTCTGCCTGTCATTTAACGTCTACGTTTTTCTTTAAAAGCTTTTATTTTATTAGCTATAGTAGTAGTTGTAGTTTTGTCTGATAAAATAAGTGTAAGTGAAATGTAAAAAAATTTGTTATTATGAAATAAATGTTCAAGTTTGAAGTATGTACCGGTGTAGCAACCTAGATACCGGAATAAAATATTCAGCTTTTATTTATGTATTTCTTTATTTTGGAGTATACTGCCTAAAGAGGTAAATAATGCTAATTTTAATGCATTAAAAGAGCAGTAGTATACGGCCGTCCGTAAGAGAAACCAGCCTATCATCTGGGTTTGATTTACCGCTAAAGAGAGAAACCGTAAAATTGAACCGATAAGCAATTTTTACATAGGAACTGTTTTGACCTAGGGTTACGGTGTTTCTCTGGACATTTCACGCTTTATTAAACAGGCTTCAATAGATAGCGATTTTCTATCATTATTCTCAAACAAAAACGTTTATGTCGCGAACACTTCAATTGTCAAAGAAGCTAGTGTTAGTTTATTGTATGCTCTGTTCCAGTTGACGCTTGCGCTGTATCATTATCGATCTTGTCGTGCAACAGAACCACGCTGCTGCCCCTTTTCTGCAGCAGGGCTGTTATTACAGTAATGTTATAGCTCGTAGAACAGCAAAGGACCGCAGCAGGCCGGTAAATACAACAAATATTTTCTTTAAACTACAGTATAACGTTATATTTCCCTTAAGGCAAAATTAAGGGGAATAATTGAATTGGTCTAAGGGGGCAGTTCAAGAAACAAATAAAAAAGTGCCAATCCTTCAGTTTGTTCAATAGCTTTATAATTTTTTGTGCAAAATTACCACAGCATGGTAGGTTACCCATGTAGTGAAAACTATTAAAACATGTAATAATGAAGTTTATAAATTAATTTAAAAAACACAACATAAAAAAATATTCAGTCAAGCAGATTGGTTTGAATGTTCGCGCATATCTTCAAACTACATTTTTCACTTCCTAAAATGTTACAAGCAAAATATTAACAACAAAATTATTATTCTTGAACTTATTTAACATCAAAAAAAAAAAAAAAAAAAAAAAATCGCATGTGTTGCACTCACAACACTTTTTGTACTCTTCTACAAATTATCCTTACAAACTCTTATTCCTCTATCTTCTTCATGTTAGTCAAGATGAACATTTACAGAAACTACCTGACTAGTTATTTTCTTGTAGACGCAAGAGGAATATGGGAATACAGTAGTGTCATCGCACCGCCGCATCTAATTGCCGACAACAGCAGTGTCACGCATCGCATTATTGTCGGCGCTACCGCAATGGAGCCTAAGGAAAGAGACAGAGAATGGCCGCATTGTTGGGGCGCTTGCCGAAAGAGAGAAAAGGATAGAGGCTACTGGAATCTTCTACTTTGTATCTCACCGCAATAAGTGAACGTTCCTGAAGCTTCCAGAATAGTGCCTGGGAGATATAAATAGCGGTAAAATGTGAGAAGAGTCAGAGTATGGGAAGGTTGAGTAGTCGTGCCGACGGAGACGGACAGACGATGTGAAGCGTTGTGCCGACGGAGAAGAGTTAGTTCTTTGTGTTACGAGTTCGGAGCCGTGCTGTTTGGAGAATCGAAAAAGACTTTCTTGCTGTTGCAACGAGTGTACAAAGTTACTGTTTACGGAAATAAAAGTGTTTCTTTATCTCGACTACATCTGTCTTCTTTACTTCACACCCACCAAAAGTTACAACTTACCAAAAGTTAGGTGTCAGGAGTGGGATTCGTCGAATTGCTTCTAGTTTCGTTACATCGTCGTTAGAAGTTGCAACGTTAGAACCAAGATGGAGGGAGATTCGGAAACCAAGATGATGGCAATGATGAAAGAATTATTCGCCGAAATGAAGACAGATATGTCCAAGATGAAGACGGCCAAACAACAACCTCGTTGCCGAGCTGAAAGAGATGAAGACGGAGCTATCGGCGAAAATTGATGGCGAACTGATTAGCGTGACGGAAGACGTGGAAGAACTCGGCGAAAAGGTGGTAGACCTCTGCCAGCACGTGGACGTCGTGGAGGACGACGGGGAACGTCTTGGCGCCCTGGTAGTAAGAGTTGACGAGAGCGTCAAAGTACTGGATGCCAGGGGCAGACGAATAGCGCGGAGCCGGGGAGGAGCACCTAGTGGCCGAGGCGACAGTTGCCCCGTTTCAGATGATGTGAGGGAAGACGTGAAACAACTCGGCGAACTGATTGGCGTGACGGAAGACGTGGAACAACTCGGCGAACTGATTGGCGTGACGGAAGACGTGGAACAACTCGGCGACTGATTGGCCGTGACGGAAGACGTGGAACAACTCGGCGAACTGATTGGCATGACGGAAGACGTGGAACAACTCGGCGAACTGATTAGCGTGACGGAAGGCGTGGAAGAACTCGGCGGAAAAGGTGGAAGACCTCTGCCAGCAATGTGGACGTCGTGGAGGACGACGG
>CM060962.1:164886693-164889193 GCA_030765045.1 Tenodera sinensis
ATTGCACACATGACTTTCTCTACTCTTGTACTAATCATTCTTACAAACTCTTATTCCTATATCTTCTTCGTGTTGGTTGAGATAAACATTTGCAGAAGTTATCTTATTGCTCGTTTTCTTGCACGTGCAACGCGGATATGGGACTGCAGTAGGCTTTGAGCGATAGTCAAATCTTTTAAAGCTTTCAAACTCTGTTCTCTTTGCACGGTTAACATATAAAAATTGAAAAATTGAATAGCGATCTTCCATTTGACAGAAGTATGTTCTCCAAAACTTACACAAATAACGAGGAATATCTCCTTAATGGTTCACTCTAAAAAAATTTTATTTAGACATAAATTGTGTGTTTTAGCAATATCTACATTTTTACTTTCTCTACTGGCAAGTACAGGAAGTATTGTATTCTACCCAAAAATTCGATGTCGAGATTTCACCGGAAATATATGTTTTGAGACCCCCTGAATCCAAAGAAAGCATTTTTAGAAAAAGGTCCTAGTGTGCGTATGTGTGTGTCTGTCTGTCTGTCTGTCTGTCTGCCTGTCTGTCTGTCTGCCTGCCTGCCTGTCTGTCTGTCTGTCTGTCTGTCTCTCTGTCCGTCCGTCCGTCCGTCCATCTGTCTGTCTGTCTGTCAATCTGTGGACAGCATAACTCAAAAACGAAAAGTTTACCACTTTGCCAGTCTTACGGTTTACCAGTTATGCAAAGTCATCCAGAATAAATAGGACCTCATGGGCTAAAGCCAGAAAATTCAAGATATACATTTCATTTGTCATCAAAATACCTCAATTATATGGCATTTTATTCAAACTCGTTATAGCCATTTTCAAGAAAATCAATATTTTCTAAACATTTTCCATGTAAAGGGTAGTATAGGGCGGAGGAATTTTCTTCAAAATGTTCGTGAAAGACATTAACCTCAAATACCAACCTTGGTTTTTAACCGACTTTTCGTTTTTGAGTTATGCTATCCACAGACTGACAGGCATAGATTCAGACACACACACGAACCTTTATCTAAAAATGCTTCTTCTTTTTTATTAAGGGGCCCTCAAAACATATATATTACCGTGAAATTTCGCCATCGAATTTTTGAGTGGAATACTACTTTACTATACGTAATAGGGTGAAGCAATTTTCTTCAAAATATTCGTGTCGCACCCTTGAAAGGCATTAACCTTAAATACCAACTTAGAATTTTAACCAAATTTTCATTTTTGAGTTATACTGTCCACAGACTGACAGGCACAGACTCAGACACACACACGGACCTTTTTCTAAAATGCTTTTTTTTTATTATGGGGCCCTCAAAACATATTTCCGGTGAAATCTCGACATCGAAGTTTTGGGTGGAATACAATACTTCCTCCACTTTACTATACGCAGTAGAGAAAGTAAAATTTCTAGGAAAAAATTCTTCCTCGTGTTTCCAGACAACGAGAATGTGTGCAACGTGCAGTGGAATCAGCTAGTATGGAAACTGCAATGTATAAGATACAAGAGGTTTATTTTCAGGAATATTACAGACAATTACGGCATCTTTTAAAACAAATCATGGATAGGCCTAAGAAGTGACCAAACTGATAAACAAGTTTATTTTAAAAACAATTTTGGCGTAAAATCATTTTCTTATATGATAAAGATTTAAAGAAAATAAAATACAGTATTTAGTACTCAATTGCTTTAAATTTTAGCGCAACTTTCATTCCAAAATAAGTAGCAGCATTAAACAATGCATTTCTAGCGGCCAAAGTAAACACAGGCTAGTGTAACTTTGTTTTTCCACTATAAGTTTTCGTGGCCGAAGTTAGTCTGTTTTCTAGGATACTTACGCCGCATTTCAGTATTTTATACAAAAAACAGTAATACACATAGCAATTACTTTCTGCATCATAGGCTACAAAAGACATCAGGGAATCTTCTCGAATTCAGTTAGAAGTTTTAGTCAACATCATACCAAAATTGGTAAGAACGCTTGAAAAACGGCCGAAGTTAGTCAGTTCTACGGTATGCAATAAACCGCCTTTCTTGGGTGGCATTAAAATGTAATTACTTTTCTGTGAATTTACACAGTTTCTGAAATTTGTCAAACTGTGGTGCCAACTTGTCATAGATCTGACCACGTGTAGATTCTCATATATACGGCATGCTGTTAAGCAAACAACAGTTGAGCTTAATGAGCAACGATTTATTGAACGACCAGAAAAAAGCAATACTTTCCTTTCAGGCAGACGTGTCATTGGTTATAACCAGGGCCCGGAAGTTTATGACAGGTCATAGTTTTTCTTTTTAGTGTTTTCCATGGAAGATATAAGCGAAGCACGATTTTATCAATGATGATTAAAATTATGCAATTCTCACGGGTCATATAAAGTCATATTTTGGCTGCTTTTTGACGTTTTTGTCATTATCTTGTCGTGTTTCATGTTATAGCTATATTTTCTCCTAAGTTTTCGTAGTTTTGTCATATGTTTACATTTCTATTCCAATTTCGCATATGTGC
>CM060962.1:164894193-165026693 GCA_030765045.1 Tenodera sinensis
TTGACTGTGCTTTCTGTGAGTGTATTAATGCAACATTCTATACATCCTTGTATTTAAATAAAAACATCTAAAACAATGGGGGCAGCGTTATCTAAGTCGATAATGAAGCTGACTTAGATGACGCACTAAGGGCCGGTTTCACCAAAAGCGGTAATTTTTTGTGTTACTTTGGTTTCGGGATCATCAAAAGCGTATAACGATCCCTTTTACCAACTAAAAGCGCACAAAACCTCAAGTCATGGTTATATTAGAACTGCACACAAATTTTCCCTCCCACATGTACAGACTTAGGATAGTCCATTGCTCACACTCAGTGTAATAAGAATTGCATTTTTGCAAAAGTCAGCAACAGATGTGATTAAACATTTTGTAAGCACTCTCGTGATAAGAGTTGGTTAAAAATACTTACAGTTGCTTAAACTTAAAATAAGCATTTTGGTAAGTTAAGTAAACTGACCTTTAAAAATTGTAGTCTGGTAATCTCGCTTCTATTGTACTTTTCCATGCAGGCGTATCTTCTTTCTCAATTTGTCTGGCGCTGTGTCTTGAGGGAACTAGAGTTTTTAAATACGTTTCAGCTTGAGCTTTTTGAAGACATCTATGGCCAAGTAAATTGATGGGTTTCATTTCTAAAAGCTGTCTTTAAAATGTTTATGAAAAGACTGCTCCATTGGCAGTGCGTGGAATATTTGAAGCAAGGAAAGCTAATAGTGGAGGAGGAAAAGAACTGTCGCTGGTCACACAATTTCCTACAATATAGTCGCAGAAACCAATAAGCATGTCCATTTCTGGCGCGACACTAATAAGGTCCACAAAGGCTTCTACAGTTTCAAATAAGGCAACGCAAAAAAAAAAAAAAAACCATTTCAACCAATTACTGGTGTTGTATTTACTTTTGTATAGACGAGCTAAGCTTGACACTACCAGTTTTGTCCTAGATAAAATTGACAACAACGAAGCGTAGCGTTTGGAAATTGGTTGCTCTATGCGCAGCTAACTCAAAATCTACGATTATATATTCATGATCAAACTGTTCACTGCAGATGGAGTAAATGATTTTCCATCTGTTTTCGTAGCAAGCAGTTGATTTTGACGTTAATAAACAGAAAACGACTTGATAATACGTATCATAGTAGTAAACATAAACGGTGTGCAATTAGTTAAAATAATGTAGACAAGTGTAAAAGTGGCGTCTGTTACACCGATACCAACGTGACTGGTGCAGGTTCCTCTTAATGATATTGTGCGCTGTCGATACAAACAACACTGGTACTGCTTCAAAACATGTCCCTCTTATGTTGTGCGCTATTGACACCAACTAAAACTTTCAATAGATCGGCATTGTGCGCTTTGGATGCGGACCCCTTTGGTTTATGTTAACCCAGGTATACGTATTTACCTCTGGGACATAAATGTAAGTTTTACCACAGCGTTAGAAACACAGGTAAAGAAACTGTAACTTTGATTTATGCGTGTTGTGCGAGTTAGCAATTTCTCATACATAACAAGCGAGAAATGTCCGTTGTGTCCGGTTGGTGACTTTTGCTGTAAGTTTTCATAGCCATATTGGGAGGTTGACTTGGTAAACAACTCGCTTACTGTAGGTTATTTAACGTTGGGTTTTAATAATTTCTATCTCACATCCACTTACACATGCATATTTCGAAGGTGGGAAGAAATTTTAATAAAGAGAAAAGTAACATCCTATTCATTTTCGAACTAGGGGCTTCGCATTACGAAGCGAGAACTCTCACCACTATATCACGGTTGCAACGCAGATAAATTGATGTGTAGGTTAGCATATGAGGCGAAACCACGCCACAAAATCTTGTAACATTAAGTATATTGAAATAATGATTGTTTTGCTCTTTGCTCCATCGTGGTCACCTATTTCTTTCATACTCCACATCTTCTTGATGGCTACCTTCATATCCAGGTTGTCTATAACCAAACACATTTCTCGTTGCGGGGCCATGTTTCTTTTCGCTTTGCTATCTCCCATTTTACCCGTAAGCGGTAGAAAATGGCCGGTGAAACCTTAACCGGGTTTACAGCCCCTGCCAACCAATACTCTGGTTGGTGAAACAGCTGCTTTACAAAAATGCAGTTTTAACACCAATAACTTGAGTTAAATAAGACTATCTTTAAGAGGTGGAATCAGGACTGAAAAATGTAATGTCATAGCCGGGATTTGAACCACAGATCTTCCGCTTATCCAGCGGCAGCTCTAACCACTGCGCTGGTCAACTTGCCAGTGCGACATTAAATTCCCCAACCGATGCAAAACCCAGCTATGGCATTGAATGTTTCAGTCCTGATTTCACCTCTTAAACATTGCCCACACACCGCTTGTGTGTTTAAAAACACCAACAGTAAGCTTGTTGGCATAAATAAATAAGACTTTGTTGGTGAAACTGCCCTAAATCACGTTTCTGTAATAGCCTCACTTTCGGCCATTACTTTTATTACTCCGGTGACCAAAGTCTGTGAATCCACCAGAAACAGATGAGAACTGAAGATGTGAGATGATACAGTGTACGGAGATATATGTTCTTTCGTTCCATTTTTACTTTGTGTTTACGCAAGTCAAACTCGGGTCACGACCTCACCTTGCAGGTATACCATACGACTAGTTTCCATAAATATTTTGTTTTACCAATGTACATAAGTAATATTGAATAAAATATGGAAGGTGTGAGACTATTTTGAAGTAGAGGGTACAAATAATAACAGATTAGTGTGTAAAACATGCAAAAAATATTTTCCCGCGGTGGTAAGTCATACAATGCAACAAATTTAAAGAAGCATGTTACATTCATACACAGCGGGTGAAGTCTTCAGAACCACCACTGAAAAAGTCAATTGAAAAGTTTCCCGTCGCGATGCTGTGTGACATTTGAAAATGCTGAGCAAAAACAAAACCGCTTTAATGCGTTTATACAGAGAAAAACTATTAATAAGGACATAATTCAGTGAACAAGCTATCGCCTTTACAGTTTTTTATACACTGAGTATCGAGCATTGGTGCTTAAAGCCAGTATCGGTATCCACAAATAGTGGTAGCATCTCGTTACTGGTTAAGGTCAAAGTGTAAGACCATTAAAGTCTTATCACTAAATGTAGTTCTTATCAATCTTTTCACTCCGTTTACATTAATTTGCCGTTGCATGTGCGATCGTTACCTACTGCTGTATAACACAGAAATTATATTTCCGTCTCGCAATATAAAGAGAGAGACACACCTGATCTGGCCATACACAGAAGAGAAGTTAAAGTTTATCACCTAGGCTCACGAAAGAATGAAACTTTCTCTATCAAGACCATCTTAATTGTCAAGGGGTTACAAAGTGTAGCATTGTGGAGTTGAACGTACTGGGAGGTCTGTGTTACAGTGAAGTTGCCAGCAGGATATTTATCGCCTTGAAACTAGGACGGACGCCCTGCTACTCTTGGCAGTTCAAGATAAATGCACCCTTACTTAGCTGCATATGTTCGTGCGGGTTGTAGCCTAGAGCATTAGTGTACCTTTTACGTATCTGAAATCATAGTCACGCAGTTTACAGAGTAAATGTATATATACTGGCTAAGTCTCATCCTGCGGATTGGTATCTAGGCAACCCTGCATTTTACGGACGATGCGAACAGCATTCGCCAGCCCGCTCATTAGGCTAATGCGGTGCTCTCGTAGCGCAATTGTTAACAGGCTGGAAAGTCATTTCGAATAACACCTGCGAATAAATTAAGTTTTTATTTATGTTTTGAGAACATTGTAGCAAATGGTGTGTTGTTTCCGAATGCACTAGAAAGTGGATTTGCTTATCAATACCAAGTTCCAGCCGTTATCTAGTTTTGTATGTACAGCATTTTGTAAGCACTCTGAACAGTTTACTGGCTTTCTTCTGTGTGAAAAATAGCTTCAAATAGTAAACTACTATGTAATGATGCCTTATGTTTGTAAGATATATCTACAGTGTTATTATTTATGATGTCCATCAAAGCATATTCTAACAGGTAACAGTTTGCGTTTTCATGAAATTCACATAATTAAGCTAATTAAGTGCAACAATACTCCCATGCCAAACCAAGTTATGTTTTCACTAAATATAAAAACACCTTCAACTTGCAGTATTTGAACGCGTGACCTTCTCCACTGAACGTCAACGTGCACACTGTTGCGCTACGAAGAAAAGTTCACTTCACTCATCCGGATGCAAAGCAGTCATTTCGGATGACATTAATACCACGCGATGCAGTGGACAGTGTTTACTGCATAACCTGTAAAACGCCGGGACTGCACAACTTCTCAATCCACAGGATGAGAGGACTCACACGTTATGTGTGTATATATGCAGAATGTAAATGAATAACACCGCACGAATTTTTCTGGTAATAGCGGGTTCATAGACAATTTGAGATAGGAAACCAATGGTCTACGACATCAATTTAATAGTTGTACGTATTCAAAGTAATTCGAGATTGTGACCAATAAATCATAACCAGAAAGAAATATATCAATATTATCCACTGGGATCAAAATAGTGCTCATTAGGAACTTAGTGAAGCTTGCCTTCTGTCTCTCTGAAGAAGCACTTTTAAATTGTAGCGCTATGAAAAGCGCTTAAATTGGACATTTAGCATGTGTATGCACGCCACTGCAATGGATAATCGGTTGTGGCAAATGGCTACAGAAATATAGGGCACTTTTAAAGCGTGTGCTTTGGCCGCATGGTTAAGCGGACCGACTGTGGAGCTCCTGAAGCCGAGAAATCGAGTTCAAACCCGAAGAGGTTATAAAAATTTTTGTCTCCTCATTTTGAGAGAAATGTTGTACGTTTGGTTTAAAATAGCAAAATAAGACCATGATATGCATTGTACAGAGTATTGTTTACTTTTACTTCTTCTTACATCTGATGACTTAGGCTGGAGGGTTATGTATTGCCATTTGTCTGAAGCTGACTGTAGGCTATTTGTCCACGTCAATAAAGAAGTGTTCCTTCCAACAGTTGACCTGCTGCAAACAGTTCGCAAAACGTTGAACCAGTAATAGCAGTAATAACAACTACTAATAGCCCAAAGTAATCGCCCAAAGAGACGCTGAATACCTGTCTGTTAGCATGACAAATGTCTAATACTGCCAACAGGTGACCTTAATAACCCTGGAAGACATGTGGTGACTGTTTCCTACTCGAGTCACCCATTTCCTATTTGCTTCAGTACACAATAGCATTGCGTTAGGCTTGAACCATCTCATTTAAGTGAAAACAAAATTCTCAGTGTGCACCTACTATTTAGGTCTTGGAAGTATAAATAACAGCTAAACAAACTTGAAGCAAAAAGTTTAAAGATTAGTTAAACGAAAAATTGCAGCGACACAAATATTTCGTGTAGATAAAATTAGATTAAGCATGCCCTTATGAAGAAGAAAAGAAAAAAAAGCATAAAAAATATGGGGTTATGAGTATTTGAACCTGTGCTTTTAATACGTGTGTGCCTTCGCGTACGGGCACTATAACCACTGTGCTAAATAGACAGGCTGTGAAATTTGTTTCCTCATCATGCGTTATAGTTGCAGTGGTCATGCTCAGTGGCGTGCATACCCTCAAACAAGTTTAAGGCACAGTGTGTGTGTGTGTGTGTGTGTGTGTGTGTGTGTGTGTGTGTTACAAGGCTATGTGGTAAATAGATTTGTGCCATATGATAATGTTTTGCTTACAAAACCATGCCTAGAAAGTCCTAGTTTACGCCTTAGAGACTAAGAAGAATGATGTCTATAGGTAAGCAACTGTCAACAAGTAGTAGATGTCACGTTCATTAGTTTAGAATTGCTTACCATATTGGTGCATCAAATGTTATGTGATACACAGAATCCTTAATCATACCACGGCCAACGGTGTTATTGCGTTTGCTAGTTTCGTACTTTACAGGTGTTCGTTTGTGTGGCTACCATAAAGTGGGAAAACAATGGCAGTCTTGTACACGAGTGCAGAGTACATCAAAATGCTGCTCATTTACGGAGAATCCAGGGGAAATATAAGAGAGGCTTATCGGTTATTTGAGTAGTTACCCAAATAGGCGTCACACGGTCCATACTACATACATATATTTCCGAGTCTGGAGAGGCGCTTAAGTGAAAAGCCATCGTCTCCTAACAAAGACCCATGTGGAGGTCCTGGACGCGCTATACCTACTTTTTTTTAATTAACGTCCTCCAACGTAGTGTCATATCGGACGGTGAATAAATAAAATGGGTGAAATGATGCTCAAATGAGCCCGAGGTCCATGGAGCTTTCAGTTACCCGACATTCGTCTTCTCAGGATAAGGGAAAACTTCGGGGAAAAAACTTACCCGGAAAACTTACCCTAAGCGAGATTCGAGCTCGCAACCTCTTGAACGTGAGGCAGACACGCTAACCACCACGCTACCAAGGCAGGGCTGTACCTACTGAATGGCTTGGTTAGATAGACGGTGTGTCCTCCCTGTGCAGAGATGGTAGGTATATCCTCGGGCTCTATATCCTATAGTGTAGTGCAGCTGCAACATACGGTTTTTGGCATAAGCTGAACCCGTAGCTTGCAGCGTATTCACTGCCCGCCCTTACCTCTGGTCGACCTAGTGATGACCTGGTGCCTCGACGTCCTGCAGCTGAGGAGGCGCCAACTTCTCGGGGTCTCAGCCTCCACGAGAGAATTTAGCCTTAGGGAAAGGAGCGGTGTGTTGGACGGTGATAGGAAGCAGTGGGTTTTACACGGGGCTCTTCGGAAGAAAAACACAAGATGCAGTTTCACTTCGGGTACAGGAATCTCTGCAAGTTCTGCCTTCAACCCCTTTAGTGTATTATGCTTACTTATGATGCTGAATAAATCCCACTTCCTTTATATATAGATGATTCGCTATCGCTTGACGTTGCGGTTTAGTAGAACTTTGCGTGGTACTTTTACTGAATGACGTGGCGTCCATCCCGCGACTCGTAGATACATCTGATAACGACGAACTGCAGGGATTTTCTTACTGTGACGTCATGGAAGGTCGTCACTTCGAGATATCGACTGGCCTTAGCTTAGAGAGGTGTATAGCCGTCAGGTTGGTAAGCGTAACCCCTCTCGCCTCCGCTACGCCCCGCACACAGTATAAAATCCGGCAGCCCGACCAGTCGTTAGTTCACTTCAGCGCGAAGCGCTGCCTGCAGTCTTTGATCTTCACTTCAACGCGAAGTGCGTTGCCTGCAGTCTTCGATGTTTACTTCAGCGCTGCCTCCAGTCTTCGTCAAGTAGTCGAGCTCCGTTAGGCGCTGCCACCAGTTGTCTTCGTCAGTCAAAGTATGGTCAGCTTCGACCAAGCGTAATGTATGAGCCTTATACACTATGGTTTAATCTTCATCAAGCCGAGGCGCTCAGCATTAGTATCTTACATACTTGCCTACATGTTCGTCAGTAATGAGCCGATAGGCTTAGCAATTCTCAATTCTACTAACATTACTCGGGAAGCTCCTCTTCATCGAGCCAAGCAGTTCACCAACAGTGACGTCAGCACGCATCGAAGTCAACAGGGTCATGTTTCTTGGTCTTGCTTGTCAAAGGGGGCAAGCAAGTGAGCAACTTTTCTCCGTAGAGAAGCAACGTCGGCATTCACCACCATTTCTTCGAGATGTATGCTAATTCAGGCATACACTGGGCATACGCGGAATTAAGCAGGAACGACGCGTTTATTCTTCATGGCTGATATGCAGGAATGTGCCACAGTCCGTGTGCATGATCATTTCAACATAATTGGATAAGGACCTGTTCCAAAAACACACCAGACATTTGGGTGAGACAAACAGTTCTGTATTTTATTTAGATGTATGTGTTTAGTGTTTTAGGGCTTTTATGCTAAAGCAGGGTAGATGATCTTTGTATCACGGTTATTGTAGCCTAAACGGCAATAGTTATAATTCCGACTAACGCAATCAACTGAGTGTGGTTAAAAGGGATGACTTTTTGTGTGCCAAGTTATATTGGTGAGTCAGGCCCATTCTACCAGTGTTGCTCAGGAAGTTAAATAGTCAGGAAGGAATTATTACTTAGTACAAAGAATAGTTTACATTCATGTCTACTTTATGTAACTGTTTATTTTTACTACATTTTCGTAATACATATATTATCATTCACCATACTTTCAATGTTCTTATGTATATTTTGTTACTTAACACCGTCAGTGTTAAGTCCTGTATTTATTTTATGTTTTCAAAATATATTCAAGGAAAAGGCATTTGGTATTATATGTAACCACAATATACCCCACCGATCCATTCCCAACACGATTCCGCAAATAGATGTCCACTCACTCTCGCTAAGCCAAGTCAAGTGGGGTAGCAGAAAAAGCATGGGGCTAGGCTTAGCAAATGTCAAGTTAAGTAATGGTAGCAGATAGTTAAACAAGGAGAGAGTGGCGTGCGACAGCAGTGGTAGCAGAGCGTGGTTCAATGCAATGGTTACATGCAATGGTTACATGCAGTAGTTACATGCAGTGGTTACATGTGGTTACATGCCGTGGTTAAATAGTAGTGGTAACAGAGATCGCGGTTCTTTGTAATTTCATGGTTACATTTAATTCTCTTGGTTACTTGTAATTTTGTGATTACTGGTTGATAACTTTACAGTTGAGAATAACTTCGACACAAATTGAAAGGTATACTAATGCATCCTTGAATGTATTTAACGTTTTGATTTATGAATTGTTTGCCTCACTATAGGTTGTGTATTTTATAAACATGGAATTACCTTTTCAACCCGAAGTTTTGAATAGAAGTGAACTTGAAAATGAGTTGTGTAACATTAAGGTTGAGTGTGATACTAAGAATTCTGTCACTGATTTACAACAGTTACTGCGAGTTCAGTTAACACAGGATCCACATACCATTGGTGCAAGTTTACCGTGTAATGAAACCATAGAATTTCAGTATTGTGAGCGTGCGTCTCAATCACTTGGTGATCTAGTAGAGGAATATGTAAAGGTTGGATGTACACAGTCACAATTGCGTAGGATTAAAGGTCGTGTCAAGTATTGGCAATATAGAACAAACCGTTTGCAAAGGTTAGCTACAGAAGGGTTGAAATCTCAAACTAGGAATATTTCGGAATTTTGGTTGAAGTTAGGAGATAAGCTCTCAGAATTAAAATACACTAAACAAACTAGTGAGCCCATGGAAGCAAATGGTGTAACGCCATTTATTCAGGAAAACTTAGGTAGTCAAATGGGGAAGGAAGATAATGCAACGGAAGTCACGTTAACTAAACTAAAGTTACCGCATCCATGCCAGAGAATTCTAGGTGATATTAAGGCAATTCAAGCGAATACTCCAGAACAGATTTTGGAATTTCTTGTTACTTTAATTAGATGCCAGTATCAAGCGAAAGTATACTCGTTGAGTGATCAAATTATTTTGCAATTTTTTCATGTGCATGTAGAAAACCCAGTTCTAGATATTTTGTTGAGATCAATTACGAATGGGTATAGTATATTGCAATTTCAGAAAGAAATAATTAGAGTTCTTTTGTCTCCATTGAATTATAATCAGTTACTTAATTTACATTACTTTCGCAGACAGAGAGAAACCGAACACTTTTCTGAATTTGTGGAGAACATAAAGTTGATCGTGAAGGCATTATGTGTAAATTACACAGAACCAGAAATTGTGCAGAACATAATTTCCAATTCCCGACATGCGGAAATACGTGCATTAGCTTTAGGTCAATATTTACAGTCATATCAACAACTGGATGACTTAGTCATTAGATTCCGACATTTGCCCACGGAACATAGCAGTTCTGAAAGGAAAGAAGAAAAAGTCAAATCGGGTTCAGAAAGAAGTACGGTGTGTTGGACTTGTAAACAGACAGGTCATGTCAAATACAATTGCCCGGAAAACAAAGGATGTACATATTCCAATTCAAGGTTCTCAACCAAAAAGAAAAATAGCTGACATTCGGTTATGCCAGTCTATGCGGATAGTATCCCTGTGGAGAAAAATATTCAAGCCATAGTAGGTTTTCCGATGCCGTATGTTAGTGTTGAAGTAGATAAAATTCCGGTTTTAGGATTGATCGACACAGGTAGCGTAGTTTCCTTAATTGATCACAGATGGTTTAGTAAGTTGCGTCGTAATTTAAACACAAGTACTGTTAAGATAATTTCAGTAAATTTACAACCAATTCAAGTTTTGGGGGAAGTATTATTATCTCTGAGTATAGCAAAATTTCGCTGGAAAATGCAATTTTGTGTGGTTCAGAAATTACCTGTACCGATTATCTTGGGAAATAACTTCATTGCTCATACTGGTTTGATATTGGATAGTTCAAGTAGAAACTTATATTTCAAATTTTGTCCTTCAGTAAAAATACCATTTAAGGCTTTGAGCAATATTCCCGGGATGACGTCATGTGCTAGTGTAGATAATACTATGGAACAACAACCTGTTTCTGAATTTAGTTTAGACCATTTAGACCACGATCAAAGACAAGTGATACAGAATTTATTACTTGAGTTTCCAGATGTACTCACGAACCAACTAGGTTGCACGAACTTAGTAACATATAAGATAGAGTTGCATGACAAGCAACCGGTTCGACTACCTCCATATCGTTTACCACCTCAGAGACTACATATATTGAGGGAAAAGGTAAATACTATGTTAGAGCAAGGAATCATTAGGATGTCGAATTCGAATTATTCAAGTCCGGTTTTCCTTGTCCCCAAGGCTGATGATGATGCTAGAATGGTAGTAGATTACAGAGTGTTAAATAGCAAAATTAAAATTGATCAAGTTCCTCTACCACATGTCCATCTAAATTACCACTGGTTTGCTAAGGCAAAATATTTTACGAGCATCGATTTAAATCAGGCGTATTATCAAATTCCGTTGGAAGAACAATCGAAAAGGTTAACGGCCTTCACCACGGATTATAATTTGTATGAATTCAATCGTTTACCGTTTGGTTTAGCAGTGGGTGCCCAAGTCCTGTCACAATTATTAGACAGAGTTTTTGGTAACATAAAATTTAATTATTTATATCATTATTTAGATGACTTGTGCATTTATTCCACAACTTTTGATGACCATGTAAGACATCTCCATGAAGTATTTTCTCGACTTCGTAAGGCGGGTTTGACAGTTAATCCAAATAAAGTTAAGTTTGCTACTCAAAAATTAAGTTTCTTAGGTCATATTATTTCTGGTAACAATGTAACCATCGATCCTCAAAGGACTAATAAGATCAGGGAGTATCCAGTGCCCAAAACTGCTAAGCAGATATCGCGATTTCTCGGAATGGTCAACTATTTCGCGAAGTTTATTCCCGACTATGCCGAGCAAGCATGTCATTTAAACGTTTTACGAAAGAAAGGGGTAAAGTTTAAATGGAATGAGGAACAGAATCAGGCATTCCTTAAGCTTAAAGAAGCTTTAATTTCTCCTCCAGTGTTGGCGGTACCTGATTTCTCTTTGCCATTCATTTTGCAAACCGACGCTTGTGGTTCTGCGGTTGCTGCCGTTTTACTTCAGGAACATCCTGAAGGAAGACGTGTTGTTTCCTACGCGTCTCGTATCCTTAATGAACAGGAAAGAAAATATTCTATGTACGAATTGGAAGCTTTAGCTGTGTTGTACGGGGTAGAAAAATTTAGGTTTTACCTAGAACATGTTGAATTCCTACTAGAGAATGACAACCAGGCTCTTTCTTGGGTTTTGGCCAGACCCAGGAAAAGTGGTCGAATTGTTAGATGGGCTCTGCGAATTTCTGCATGCAAGTTTAAGGTTCACCATATAAGGGGCAGATTTAATTGTGTAGCAGATGCTCTTTCTCGAATGTACGGAGAGGAAAAGAACGAGCAAGTTGACTCGAATACTCTTCATGCTCCAGTATTGACAGTGTTAGGCAATTTTCCTTTCGCTTATGAAGATCTCAAAGACCATCAGATGAAAGATGAGAATCTAGCTTCCATAATATTAACGTTGCGGCAAGGTAAAGAATGTCAACCATATCTCTTATCAAGAGGCGTTCTTTGTTGTAAAGATAGAACAGGGAAAAATAAAATTGTGGTACCCGAGCAATTGAAAAAACTATTGTTTCAATATTTTCACAATAGTCCATGTGGAGGACATTTAGGGATATTTAAAACCAGGAATAAAATAAGGGACCAGTTTATTTGGAAGGGAATGGACGACGAGATTCGTTTACAGGTTAAGGCGTGTCATCTGTGCAAAATGTCGAAACCTGCACAGAGCACTCACTTGGGATTTTTGACTTCCACGATTGCAGAGAGACCAATGCAAAAATTATTTGTGGACTACATTGGGGCGCTACCCAGGAGTAAACAGGGAAATAGGTTTGTGCTGGTGGTAGTTGACGCCTTTACGAAGTATGTGTGGTTGTTGCCCACACGGGACGCCAACGCAGCTAGCGCGGTTCAGGGTCTGAAGACTATTATTTCTTGTTTTGGGGTGCCCGAGATAGTTGTTAGTGACAATGCGTCGTATTTTCAGTCCAATTTATTTAAAACATTTTGTTTTAGTTCGGGAGTCAAGCACATTACAACTATTCCGTATGATCCTAGACCCTCATTAAGTGAACGGGTGAATAGAAATTTGAAAAACGCCTTAATAGCATATCATTTTCGGGATCACACCAAGTGGGACGAAACATTATATTGGCTAGCATTCGCGTTAAATAGTGCTAAGCATGAATCTCATGGGCAATGTCCATTTAATTTGATGTTTTCCTTTCCACCAAATTCTCCGCTAGCGAACATGTGGAATGTCCGCGATATAATTCCAGAGCAGGTAGACAAAACACACATTAGAGATGTATGGAACCGAGTGAGACGAAATTTAATACGTTCTCAGCTGAGGACACGTCGTAACTATGATAAAGGGAGACAACCTCATAAATTTAATATAGGAGATATTGTTTACGTGAGAAATTATCCAAAGAGTAAAGCTGCGGATAAATACTCAGCGAAACTTGCTCCAAGGTATGTAGGACCTTATAAGGTGCACAAATTCATGTCTGATGTATCTGTTATAGTAAAGAATGTGCACACAAACAAGGAAGTAAGGGCACATGTAAGCCAACTCAAACCATAATTTCAAGCTATATTGTATGTATGTGTTAGGAAGTAAGGTGTATTTTAGTGTGTTTATTGTAAACTTAAATGTCTGGCGGTGTGCTGGAACGGTCTACAAGCCAAAAGATATAGTTTAAGTATGATTATTAATGGCAAATAAAAGTCTGAAGCCTTTTATTTTAAATTGCCCCCGGGAGTCTGTGACGTCATGGAAGGTCGTCACTTCGAGATATCGACTGGCCTTAGCTTAGAGAGGTGTATAGCCGTCAGGTTGGTAAGCGTAACCCCTCTCGCCTCCGCTACGCCCCGCACACAGTATAAAATCCGGCTGCCCGACCAGTCGTTAGTTCACTTCAGCGCGAAGCGCTGCCTGCAGTCTTTGATCTTCACTTCAACGCGAAGTGCGTTGCCTGCAGTCTTCGATGTTTACTTCAGCGCTGCCTCCAGTCTTCGTCAAGTAGTCGAGCTCCGTTAGGCGCTGCCACCAGTTGTCTTCGTCAGTCAAAGTATGGTCAGCTTCGACCAAGCGTAATGTATGAGCCTTATACACTATGGTTTAATCTTCATCAAGCCGAGGCGCTCAGCATTAGTATCTTACATACTTGCCTACATGTTCGTCAGTAATGAGCCGATAGGCTTAGCAATTCTCAATTCTACTAACATTACTCGGGAAGCTCCTCTTCATCGAGCCAAGCAGTTCACCAACAGTGACGTCAGCACGCATCGAAGTCAACAGGGTCATGTTTCTTGGTCTTGCTTGTCAAAGGGGGCAAGCAAGTGAGCAACTTTTCTCCGTAGAGAAGCAACGTCGGCATTCACCACCATTTCTTCGAGATGTATGCTAATTCAGGCATACACTGGGCATACGCGGAATTAAGCAGGAACGACGCGTTTATTCTTCATGGCTGATATGCAGGAATGTGCCACAGTCCGTGTGCATGATCATTTCAACATAATTGGATAAGGACCTGTTCCAAAAACACACCAGACATTTGGGTGAGACAAACAGTTCTGTATTTTATTTAGATGTATGTGTTTAGTGTTTTAGGGCTTTTATGCTAAAGCAGGGTAGATGATCTTTGTATCACGGTTATTGTAGCCTAAACGGCAATAGTTATAATTCCGACTAACGCAATCAACTGAGTGTGGTTAAAAGGGATGACTTTTTGTGTGCCAAGTTATATTGGTGAGTCAGGCCCATTCTACCAGTGTTGCTCAGGAAGTTAAATAGTCAGGAAGGAATTATTACTTAGTACAAAGAATAGTTTACATTCATGTCTACTTTATGTAACTGTTTATTTTTACTACATTTTCGTAATACATATATTATCATTCACCATACTTTCAATGTTCTTATGTATATTTTGTTACTTAACACCGTCAGTGTTAAGTCCTGTATTTATTTTATGTTTTCAAAATATATTCAAGGAAAAGGCATTTGGTATTATATGTAACCACAATATACCCCACCGATCCATTCCCAACACGATTCCGCAAATAGATGTCCACTCACTCTCGCTAAGCCAAGTCAAGTGGGGTAGCAGAAAAAGCATGGGGCTAGGCTTAGCAAATGTCAAGTTAAGTAATGGTAGCAGATAGTTAAACAAGGAGAGAGTGGCGTGCGACATTACCAACGCTTGTCTTAAGGCAGTGGGGAAAGATTTTGAATTCTTTACCATAAACAGCATTTCTCTCACCTGGTTGGCAATTTTTAATTGGGCTTTTTGGTTCATTGTTTCTCTCTTTGAACCTTTGAATTTTAGCGGTGGTTTAAGAGTTCATTTAGTGACGCGTGGTACTTTAGGCGGGGGAGTAAACATCCCCCACGACACAAAAGAACGCCGAGGTTTTATTGTCCCACGCCAAAAGCTTTAGAAATTATCTGTTTTTCTTGAACGGAAAACTTGCAGATTTTCCTGGGTAACTGTGCCTGTGTTTATTTATCAGTCTTTATGAAACTTAAAACATAAATATAATACTTCAATGACTTTTGTGGGATATAATTTTCAATGCAATTACTCTAAAAACATGGATAATTAATAAATTGGGTGTTGAGTAATTATCCATATTTCCTTAATTATGACAAATTAACGTTCCATTTCTGGACACCCATTTTTTAGGCGGAAATACCGCTACAAACTAGTGCTCCATTATTGTGTATACTTTGCTCGTGTTATCATGGAGCGACCACAATACGAAAGCAATTAATTAGTTGATATGTTCCTAGTGTTCGGAAAGTTTCAACTTAATGGCAGATAAGTACGAACGCTTTGCAGCCAAAGACATCCAATTAAATGGTGTAATTTGTTTCTATGAATACAAAGAACAATGCAAAGTCATGTATGGCTGACTGCATACGTCAAATCGGTCACTATGCATGTAAGAGAAATGTGCTGTTGTTATAAGTTCCGTAAAAGAAGTTGTTACGGCAAAGACCATACCATCAGCATTGCTGTTGCGCATGGGCAAGACGGATATTCTTTTTAATATATTTGTGTTCCTAGTACATCACAATGTAAGTCCGTGCAACGATCAGGGAGTGGGCCACCCAACCTACTGCTCAGTATCTGAGCTACCCAGTACATCACAGTTTGAACTCTTTCTAAAATTTCGACATCACAAAACCAGGCAATGCACAAAAATTGTCGAAGCTAGCGGCAGCCTTTCTAGCACCTTCAGCAGTTGATTGAAGGTCACCTGTTCACTAACAGTATTTCAGCTTTCTTCTCCACACCTTTCTCATATTTTCTGAACCCTACTGCCTACGTCCTCTTTTATATTTCAGAGACCCTAGCATATAAACAAAGTATTTTTGGTCATTGGTTTATTAACACAATATAATAAATAAGGCTAGGATTTCAATGGCTTTGCATACTTTTTGCTAAGCCCAAATTATTGATGTGTTCTATATAAATGAAGGGTACACGGGAAAAATGGGGAATGTCATGTTTTCAACAAACTGAGATAATTCAATTTGAAAGTTTCAACCTTGAATGTTGTGTATAATAGTACACGTACATAAATTAATATATTCTTTAAGGTTAGCTGAACATATTGGTATTGTACATAGATAACAATGAATATGCAGAATTAATGTTTATAACTGAAAAATGGAAAATGAAGTAAATACACATTTGTCACGAAAATAAAGGGGAATGTCACTTTCAACAAATCATAACAAATAGCATTATTACACCTCTCAATTAATAGTGAGGAAGTGTATCAATGAAGGATTTTCCCTCGGGTCTACAAAATGATCTAAAAGTTGCAGATCGTAAATTTTCCTTCACAGATTGGATGTAAACCTGAAATAGAAATTACAAATTCAAACCTTCAATGTTTCCAGCATGTTTGCGAATCCAGAGCAACCTAATTGTGCAGTAACTCTTGCACTGATGTTCATAAGATATCTCTGGAAGAAGAAACTCACTATTTGGTGTTTCTTGGATGTGTAAGGTCGATCTTGGAGCATTAAAACAGGTCTTTCCCAATGATCATTGTAACTATGTCTGTCTTCCATGAATCGTGGATGCTCAATTGAGATGACAAGTTCCCTTATATGCCGTGTATAAGCGAGTCAAAAACTTGGTCCACTGATGAATCATTGATCGACTTCGGCTACACTGAAAGGGAAGGGCTTATTTCTGACCCCTAAAATGACCGGCTCAGTCTTCTGGCGTATCAGCTGCACATTTCTGATTAATTAGTGTCATGTTCCTATCACACTCTAAGCACGAGCGTCCACGAATTGGAAACACCATTTTCCCAGAATCTAGGTGTTAGGCATGATGTACTACAAACTGGAGACATTCCGCTTTCTTTGATTGTTTTGAGGTGACATTCCTCTTTCATCAATTGTACATGATTTCTGAAACGTATCATATTTCAGTGGTTTCACTTTATTTGCTTGGACATTGTCTTAAACTATTCTCCCGTCCATAAACTATATCTTCGTAGCATTACTTCATATTTTGCTTTACATTGACATTCCCCCTTTTCCCCGTCTACCCTTCAAATGTTTAAAAGTAAAAGAGGCTAAAGTAAGGATACCTGTTAGGGCATCTTCTGCATTTTCGTTGCTTTTGTGGGGTAAGCTATTTTAGGGCTTTTGTTGCGTTTGTATGTACTTTTAATACTTATGGGAAATTTATTCTATATATTTATATACATTTTAATTGCATCTTTGGTCATTTTACTTTTTTTCAAGAACAAAAGAACATTTACAATATTCACATTTCATTCCTAAATTATGATGCAATCTATTCGGAACATTTAGCAATAGACATAGATTGGTGTTGCTGTTACAGTGTTTGCATACGTACTTACCTTGTACACCGGTTAGCAGAGCACGCGTAGTTCCCCCGTTGACCGCAAATAAACATACGCAATGCTATCTGTCCTGAGTAATATGTACCAATATTGTTACTGTCTATGTTAAGAAATGACAGAAGGGACCGTAATGTACTAAGCTTCATTATACCAATTTCACGCCAAATTGTTCCTGACAATACACCACTCAGATATGGTGTGTTTCCATTAATTATTGCCGCACTCTACGGTGTGTTTCAGTTCATGCGTTGCTTATCACTGTGATTAGCATGAAATATAACCTTCCACCGATTATGTCCATCTCTTGGCCAATAGCTTCACGCATTTGGTGTTGGCAACTGCATCTTAACTCCTGGTGGAGTTGAAGTGTACCACAACTTCATTAATATTCTTACTTTTGAAGCCAACTTACAGTCAAATTCTAACATTGTAACATATTGATTTGATGTTTTACTCTGAATTATGTATATGTATAAGGATATCGGTATAAAATTAGGTGTGGTACTGAAATGTGTTCTGAATTATGATTTTTAAAATGCAATTACCTAGAGTTTCCCAAGATGCTTCTCATGATGTATTTACAAATTGTTTATAGCAAGTCTGAAGGTTCTAATTCCAAAAGGAGCAACCTCCAATTACTATTAAAAATAAGGTGTTCATATCATTGGAAGCTACCATTAGTTCTGCTTTTATCTGAAAGTTGTGGGGGCTAACAAATCCCAAGTGTATTTACTTTTGAAACCTAAGGGTGTGTTTTCTGTGTTAAATTTCGTACTAACGTAGTCAGATATGAACTATTAGCTTGAAATTCTATAGACATTTGCTGTTGTTACCGATTCTAATGATTTCACAATTTATAACTTACCAAAAAATGTTAAATATTCTAGCTTCGTTCTGAGTATAGGTATGGCGAGGAAACGGAAGGGTCACCACGCACCTCGACCATGGCGGATCTTTTGGGATTACCATTGTGTGTGTGTGTCTGTGTGTCTGTGAACAGCATAAATCAAAAACTAAAAGTCGGCTAAAAACCAAAGTTGGTATTTAAGTTTAATATATTTCGTGGATGCAACACGAAGATTTTGAAGAAAATGCTTCCGCCATAAACTTTTAATTTTCTCAAAATGGCTCTAACGATTTTGACTAACATGCCACATGTTTAAGATATTTTATGGCAAATGAAATGTATGTTTTGAATTTTCTGGCTATAGCACATGTAGCCCTGTTTACTCTTGATGACTTTTACATAACTGGTAAGCCGTAAAAGATGGACGAAAGCTTACTATAGAAAAATGTAGATCTCTTAAAACACACAAGTCATGTCCAAATGCATTTTTTGTGGAGTGCACCGTTTTGGAGATATTCCTTGTTATGTGTGTGAGTTTTTGCAGTGAGCTTTTCGAAGAACTCGAAGAAGATAGAGGAATAAGAGTTTGTAAGAATAGTTAGTACAGTGGTAGAGAAAGTCGATAGAGAAGGTTGATTCTTTCCAAGTAACAGCGCTGTACAAAATGTCTTTAGGACACAGTTTTATTACGCACTAACATATTCTATAATGGAAACTGAGAAGTGGGTTAAGGACATCCGGAATGCGATAAGGTAGGAAAGAAAATGCAATGCTAACCTGACATAGACAAAGTGCCCAGAAGGTGACCACAAACGTGTGCTGCACGATATCTACAAAGTGTGCATGTCACTCTTTCGGCAGTTCATTAGGTAGAGGTACCGTCTTCGTGCACGGACAGCAACAACTATGTAAAACTCATTTTCTGAGTGTGAAGAAGAAGGAGCCACAATATTCAGACGGAAATAGTTTTTGCAAACTATTGAAGAAGTAAATTATCGTACATACAGAAGCCTTTTTGCTAAAGTATCGAACGAAACCACATAAAGTTTAGAAACACGGGCTGGTTCACGACCAACGACAACGGGAACCATAACCAGAAAGAGAGACTTGAAATACTTGTATTCAAATGGGGGTGTTCACAACCAGTGGCAAACAGACCCGGGTTCCGGGAAGGAGAGAGAAGACTTGACCAAGATTCAAGTTTGATGTTCCACGGCATATTAGATCCACTTAAAGACTTCTTCTTCTTCCTTGAAGGCAGAAATTCTTCAAGGCGGCCATAACGTAAACAACCACTAGAGCTCTCCTGAGTCGCAATTCTAGGAAAATCAAACCGGAAAGAATTTCAGCAGTGCGTCTCTCACTTTCACAAATTGGTTAGCGTCGGTTGTGTAGGCGTATTATTCCAACAAAAAGGCAATAAATTATGGGTTCTTTTAAATGTAATCTACACAAAAACCGTTGAATCTATTGAAATGCGCTAAAGGAAAAAGTAGCTGTTTATTCAATTTTCTATGAATATAGCCATAAATCAAGAACCTTCAATGAATAATAATTCAGCCTGGTGATGATACATTTTTTGATAAAAATATTTTTTTCCAGAAAACTATACTTTTCAACATTTTGGTATCAGACTTTATTGTTATTCACAACATGTGAAGTTTGCTGTTAAAGTCTGGCGGATCATTTCACTTCCACCCTGTATAGGTTAACAGATAAACACACACATTTTGTTGTTGAATGTAAAGAAAGTTAATGTTTTTATCAATAAATGTAAATAACAAAAAATAAGTTCAAACATACATGCATTTAATGTAAACAAATCTACTACAAATGCGAACGTTTCCAAACACGTTGTCAAGTTGGTACAAGTTTGAAAATGACAAATGTTAAGTTTTTTGTTTAAACGCCTTTATTTTTTAAGAATTATGCGTTTGGACTATAGAATAGTGCCCCCATGCTAAGATTTCGGATGAATTTTTCTGGATATAACGGTTTGTGTAAAAACCTCTCAATGCAGTTTTGTTACTTTCAATTGTATGAATAGTGTGCTTATAGCGTCTAACGCAGTTCTGTTTGGCATAGTGTGTTATATTCATACCATTAAGACAAGATAGGTAATCCTCGAACGTTATGGAGCGCATTGCTTCTTTGGTTACACTTTTTGATAGCTTCACCATCGAATCGATAGGAATATAACCATGATCGCTATCCGACGTATTCAGTTGTGATTCATATTTAAATAAACCCTGATAGTTCATATTTAAATAAACCCGCAATCTTTTTATTCCTCAACGGTACATTGTATATGTTCTCCTGAGGGTGATTAGATGTGTCAAATAAATGTATATGCTCCTTAATGAATTCAGAGGTCACTGCTCGTTTCGAAGAGTCATTTCCTTATTTAGTCATATCAAGTGTGCCAATTTTTGAGTAAATGCATGCAAAATTGAAAAAATTAGGAAATTCAATTCCAGTTTCCCTCAACTGCTGACGCGATGTATGCGAATATTGCAGCGGTGCATGGAGTAAGATGGGTATGTGGGAAACCAGTTTGCCATTTGAAGACATTGTTCGAAGTTATGCTATATTCATAGGTATGTGAATAATCTAGAACTGTGCAACTAAAACATGACACCTCTGCATTCGCGAAAAGGTAAACGGATACACATACCTCCTCCTGGCTCTATTTACGCTACCTGTGAAGGCCAGTAAAATGCCTCCCAAAGCTGTGGGGAGGACATAAATGGGAGTGAGTGTACTATACTTTAGTATGTATAAATTATTTATCCGCAACCAGAACATAATTAGACACGTTTTAGGAGAATTCTTTTCACAAACATATGACCATGACACCATGCACCGACCCTACACGGATTTTTCGTGCCTACCACTCCTAGGAGGAGCAACTGAGATAAAGGAATCGAAGAAAGCTAGAGATCGCAAGCAGCCCAGCCGACATAGACGCAAAAATGTCCCTAATGAGTTCAAGATAGGTTATCCAGTCACACCGACCACCTGTTCAGTGAGAGCTTCCCTCTGGCGGAACCGGGGAGAACTTATGCACCTGGGTTTGGATTTGGATTTGGTTTAAGGGCGCTCAACTTCTAGGTCATCAGCGCCCTTAACAGACTCATGGCAATAGCCAGATATAAATTTCACTCAAAAAATAAAAATACTAGCAACAAGAAAAATATACAAAGGTAAAAAGCAGTGGCAATAGCCAGATATGAATGCACCTGGGGCGACTTACAGAAGGCAGGACCAAGAAGACGTTTCCAATGAGCACCATTTACCCGACATCGACCGACACTGCGCAGCCCTTAAGCCTATCTGAATGATGAAAGGGGAAGCGAAATGGCAAGAAATGAGCGAAAGAAAATTCGCGGCAAAAGGAAACTCACCCCAATATTCGCTTTGACAGCCATGAGAAACTCAGAGTGGCCGCTCTCAGGAATCAAACCCAGGACTTCCCGAATGCAAATCTCGCACGTTACCGCGGAGTTATCTCGTTCGGTACTCGCAAACATAAGGACAGAACGTTTCGAAGTGAACAGATGAAATTGAAAAACTGGTAGGCGCATGTGCTGCATGAGTCACTTGTATGGCATGTATTTGTCGCATTACACCTCAGAAGCAGTGTGATTCAGATGGAGTATTCAGGTGAAGAATCGCGCAGTTACGCTAGCAGTTCCCAAGAACACACGAACGCTAAAGGAAATAACTCAAGCATGCAAGCTACCAACTTCCAAACTTTATCAAACAAATAATTAAGGTTGTGCACCTTAGAAAACGAGTTTTAAGTACGCGAAACACTTTAATTGCGTCACGCAAAGTACTGGTACTGGCCCTTGCCTGAGTTTTATGCTTCAAGGAATATGCCGCCCCTTGGGTGTAGAAAGCCGTCGGTCACGCATATTAACTCATCTCTCATCTGTTCCTATTCTTATTCCGCTTAGGCCTAAACATGATTTGGATTCATTGGGAACTTGTGTGCCTAAAGTTCACGACTAACCCTATGACGCAAAGCTGCAATGCTGTGAAGAAGTTGTGTCCCCACGAAAAACAATTGCTAATGTTCTACATTCACTGGACTTTCTCTAAACATTATAGTTTATCTTGATGTAACTTCTACGCGCTATTCTTTCAAAAGCCTATTTTTTCTATATACTATATATTTTAATCTGAATAAAATTTGCTGAAATAGTTAAATAATTACACATTATAGGGATGCAGATATGGGTATAGGCGCTTCAGAATGAGTTTCTCGTATAGTTTACCCAGAGCAGAGATAAGGCTGATAGGACGATAGGAAGTGGGGAGCTAAGGAGCTCCCTAATCATAGAATTAGTTGTGAAATATGTTTCACTCAATCCTTTGGTAAATTGTTTAACCACCCCAAGAGACTGACATAATATGTATCTGAGAGATGGAAATCCCGAGAGACAAAATGAGAATTGTATTCTGCATGAGTTCTCGAACTAGGTGCATGGGATGAGGCATTTATTATCCATTTTCATAGGAATTCACTTGATGTTTATCACCACTTAGTCCTTTTGACTTAACACGAGTCTTTATATTATAGCTGGAATTGTATAAATAGCTTTTACATTTTGCTACAAATCAATACTGAATCTTCCTTTGTAACTTCAGCAAATATAGAAAATTAGCTTTCTTTCGAAGAAAATAATTATACTACCTAAAATTTTAGGAGTGATCAAATCTAAAATCATTTCTAGGAGTTTGAAGCTGACGACCTGTTCCGGTAATTGCTGTGAGGAGGCGCCTTCCACAAATCCACCGTCACCCCATCTGTGCGATAATACCTTTACTTGAGGGATTTCTCAGGCCAGTACTCAATCCCATCTGAAATATTTCCTCTCTTGTCTGTACATTTGTATTTACCCACACTTTGGATGCTTTTCAGGTTTCATCGAGGTAATAGAACTTATGTTCGTCTTCCCTACACCTATGGAAGACTTCAAACAGTCCATTCTCCACAAAATAATATACCTACTTACTATTAATTATAGCACTTTTTCAGTCTCTTTTGACAAATTCGAACCAAACTTCACACAACATTTTATAAAATGTGATTCTTCTGAAATTAAGCAAGTCTGAATCAGCATTCACTCATTTTGTCAACTGTTGCCGGCTTATAGGTAAAAAACAAAAAAGTTGTGCACTGTCACCTCAATTGCGTTTTTTATAAACAAAATCGTCACAGTATGCATGGCGTATTTCACACGGTTTCTTTTATTCCAGGGTGTAACCACTTTTCCCGTTTCAGCCTTTTCCTTACGAGCACTATTAATACCGGTTACTCGAAACTCAGAAATGAATTTCACCACTTCTTTCATGGAAAGTGCTGGCTATTTATCACATAAATTCTAATAATCGTTCAACAATATTGTTCTACTTTGTCTACTACGTAGGGGAAGTATTGTATTTGACCCAAAAATTCTATGTTGAGATTTCATCGGAAATATATGTTTCGAGGCCCCCTGAATCCAAAAAGCAGGTCCGCGCGCGCGTGTCTGCATGTGTACGTGTGTGTCTGTCCGTCTGTCCGTCTGTCTATGAACAGCATAGCTCAAAACAAAAATTCGGTTAAAATCCAAAGTTATTATTTAAGTCTAATATCCTTCAAGGGTGAGACACGAATATTTTTAAGAAAAATTCCTCCAGTCTTTACACGGAAAATTTTTCGAAAAATTAGACTTTCTCAAAAATGGCTCAAGGATTTTAATTAAAATTCGATATGTTTAAGATACTTTTATGGTGACTGAAGTATTTATTTTGAATTGTCTGGCTATAGCCCATGTAGTCCTGTTTACTCTTGATGACTTTTGCATAACTAGTAAACCGTAAGAGATAGGCCAAATCTTACTATACAAAATTTAGATCTCATTAAAGCACACAACTTATGTCCAAATACATTTTTCTTTGGTGGAGTGAACCAGTTCAGAGATATTCCTTGTTGTTTGTGCGGGTTTTGCAATACTTACAATTTCCTCAAATGGAAGGTCGTTATTCACGTTTTTATCCCTTGGACGTATAAAGGGAACGGAATTTCACAGCCTTCATATAGCGACCACTTTAAAAGATTTGACTATCGCTCAAAGCCTACTGTGTTCCCATATCCCCCCTGCACCTACAAGAAAATTAGCAATGGGATAGTTTCTGCGAATGTTTATCTCGACTAACATGAAGAAGATAGAGGAATAAGAGTTTGTAAGAGTGGTTACTACAAGAATAGAGAAAGTCATGTGAATGCAACACATCAGATTTTTTTTCACCTCTAGTCAGATGGTTTGCCCACCTTATGCTCTACGTAAGTCGATGAAGACGCATGTGAAAATTCTCCGCGACCACCCGCCATCATCCTAAATAGAAACTGTTGGCTTCTGGCTCTAAATAAAATTCTGTAAATACTCGAATGTCTAGTGACCCATACGAATTGAATGTTGGGACTTATAGCCCTGTTTATCGGTATAAATCAGCATTAATTAACCTCTTAGGTAGTTGCATAGAATATTGTACTATTTAAGGATAAATTCATTCTGAAATTGAGATTATTAGCATGCGACTACTTTACAGCATGCATTGCTTCTATGTACCACGATGCACTGGTCAGGTGGGTTCAAAGGGCTAAGTGCGGATCAACTTACGAGTGAACTTAGTGTAGGCAGGGTATCGGACCGTGTCCAATCGGCAATCTCCACACTCCCTCGCCTCATTTGCCGAAAAATTTCTTTGCTGTGAAGAACAGTATAGATTAGAACAGACATATTCAACCTGGGGTGCCTAAAAATTCAAATACGTGTACTGTCGGTATAGTGTTTCCTGAATGAACACAAATAAAGCAAAATATTCTAGCCAGATTTGAGCGCCCTCTCTCCAAGAACCACTGTGCTTACTCTACCGGTCCACCCAACAATGATATCTTACATACAGATGCACCCGCTAACCATCTGTATTCTTTGTTTCAAACTCCGATAATAATAACAGTAGTTGTGAGTGTACGTTACCAACTGATTTATAATCTGTTAGTAATCCCTAGAGCGTCTCCCCTATGCAGAGGTTATCCTCATCGCCCAGCCACTGCGTCCTCCATCCGCAGCCAAGGCCACAGAGGAGTGCAGATTGGGGGTGGCGGGGGTCGGCAGGCCGACTCCCCTGACCGTAAGGCAACTACTTGGCCTTTTAAGGACGTTACCTTTCCATCAGGATAGCTCCTCAATTGGCCCCTCAGGGACCTAACGAGGCTGAGGGTACCCCGTACCAGACCTCCCACCGGGGGAAAAATCCCATGCCAGTATCGGGGATTGAACCCGCGTCCTCCGCGCCAGAGGGAGCCGCGCTACCAACTCCGCTACGAAGGTGGTCCTAATCTTCTAGTACTCTGTATGTTTTCGTGACTATTATGTGGAGGTTTGCTTTATTCGCATAGTCTTACATCCCATTATTTATATTTTGAAGCTGTTTTGAGATTATCAACGTTAAACGTTTTCGTTGTGGTAGTGGACTACATTTTTAACTTTTGTTGTAAGATGGACACATTTGTTATAATAGTAAAAGGTAAAATCAATTAAACAAGTGAACGTGGCGATAGTGTAGAACCACCGCCAGTAAAAAGTGCGACAATGTGTGCTCCACCAGGTTACATCGGTAAGAATAGACATAATGCGCAAAAATTAATTACAAATCCGTTTTACACCGCCACCGTCAGTTCCTCTGTTCTTTGCATTGAAAATGTCCGTTGACAGTTCACTGAAAATAAAAGTAGAAAATATGTCAATTTGTGATTTCCAGTATTATGCACACAAAGCGTACACTGAATTTAGTGGCACTGCCATTACACACCTTCTGTCACTCCACTCTACTTATTTGTGTGAACAGGGTTTCTCTGCGTTGGCTGCAATCAAAGCGAAACAAAGAAAATAATCACTTGAGCCCAGAGTCACCATTGATACCCGCACTAACGAAGATTTAGCCACGAATAGAAGACGTGGTGTCCAGAAAACAAGCTCAGACAGTTCATGAACAGGTGTACATCTGTAACGTAGTTCCTGTATGTAGTTTATACATGTATAGCATACGAGTCCTTTTTGTAGCATTTAATATGTTATACATTTTATAATTCTACTTTAATATGGTTTGTATAATTTTTATTAAGGATAACTCTAGGCCTAGGGGTATAGGCCGGAATGGAAAATTGTCTTTGGGTGTACGCGGAGAAAAAAACGTTGAATACCACGGATTAGAAGACACTGCCAATATATGCAATAGAATTTCCTCTGTATTTTAACCAAAACTTCCTTCTACAAGTTTCCGAAATATAAACGTTCAAACTTAACAAGTGAACAAAGCATGCAACAAAGCAATAATAACGTGCAAGGTTCAAATTCGGGAGGTCCTGAGTTTGATTCATAGGGCCAACCAATATGTCAATGGGGCTTTTGTGGTTTTTCTCTGGTTGGCTAGGTAATATTGGGGTGGTTTAGGGTAGGCCTAGGAGCTGTGCAATGTCGGTCGATGCAGATGGTGTAGATACTTGGTCGTTAGGAAGTTCTTCTGGGACCTGCTATATGGCAGCTTTCCTTAGAGCCACCTAAGGTAAGTCGAGTTGAACCACTTCTTAAAGATCGCAGCCTTCGTAGAGCAGGCTGAGGTGGGTAAGTTCTACCGGGTTCCACCAGACCGGAGCCTTCTCTAAGCACCCGGTGTACAGGCCTGAAATGAAATGAAATGAAAACGTTATTTGGGCATGTTGTAAAACATGCCCTGGCTGTTTTAGGGATAGTCCCTCTTCAGCCGCGTATTTTAAATTTTTAACTTGGTACGGGGCGGAGAGATCAATCTTGGGTGCGTTAAATTTTGATTTTGCGTGCTTGTAGGTGTGGTTGTGTGGGTTGGTGTGTTCATCCCTGTGTGTGAGGTGATGGCTTCTACCCTCTGAGAAAATTGTATTTTTGTTGTATTGTGTGGTTGTGTTTGTGTGTTGCTGCAACGGCTCTCGGTTAGTTTTTGTCTGTGTTGTGTGTTATATGTGTTTTGTTATGTATGTGTAAGTGTGTTTGTATTTACTGTGTGCTTATGTTTTTTATGGTAATTGGTGTTGTCGTTCGTGTGTCATTGTTAAGTGTTTTCATTTATGAAGATAGCCAGCTGGTTGCCAACTCTCGTCGTGTTAATTGCTTTTTTAAGTGTCTTTTGTGCAGTCTGTGTCAGGTTTTGTAGGAATCGTGCTCTGTGTGCAGGTGGAGTTATGTCGTATATTGGTGGTATCAGTGTGCTGAGTATTTGTGTTATTGTCGTGTTTGTGATGTCGCGTATGTACTTTGTAATGTTTTGCTGTATGTTTGTGAGTTGGTCTTGCAGGGACTTGATTTGTTGTTCAGATTGTGATATTACGTCTTGGATTGTGTTTACTGTCTCGTGTTTTGACATGTGTCTTTTAGTTTCAGGGATCTTTGGGAAATTTGTCTCGGGCCAGTCAATCACGTGTGTTGGTTTGGGTGGTGTGGGGATGTTGTGGGGGAAGATGTATGTCTTGGCAGTGTGTTCAGGTTGTGTCGGGGGTTGTCTGGGATACATCGGGCATTTTATTTGCCCGGCCTTCAAGCTTGGAATCTTTACATAACACTGCGCGTCGCTGACTGCAGCCTATTGCCTCTTGCGGTTCATTCATATCATCCGTTCCTCCTGGGGATGGTAAGCTCAAAATATGGCGAGGTGCGAGGTGTCCCCTCCTTTCCCCGTCATTCATTCAATCCAAAAGATCTAAATAATACCGGGACATTAAAAAGGAGAAAGTCATTTGACTATCGTTTAAACCCAAAACAGAAGTACCGCAATGATAAGGATAAATTAAGTTTTCCTTGTAAGCTCCCTGTATTACGGCCTTCCGCTGTAATTACGGTATACGCTCAAACTAATTACAGAGAAAATCTGTGGCCAGAATAAAAACAGAATCGATTCCGTACACCGCTAGATGTAAGATATAGCACCACTTATATAGCAAAACCACTTAATGCTGCATGTAAAGCAGGGCCAATGATGCACAGTAATTATCTTATCTTCGCAGCAAGTCTTATTAATGATATATGTACTTCTGCAACCGAATTTTCTTTATAACAGATGTTATCGACTACCAGTTGTTACAAAGTCAAGGTTGCACTGAGATTGTGAAGCTTTCATAACGCAGAGAAGGGGTCTTCGGGTTATATGTGAAACACACACACACATACACATCACACAAACGCAACACTCATCACACACACACGCAACGCACATCACACACACACGCACACATACACGCCACACACACGCAACGCACATCACACACACCATACACACCACACTCACCTCACACACACCATACACCCCACAACACCACACACCACACATACACACCCACACATACACACACATCCACACATCCACACACACACACACAAATCCACACATACACACACCACACACACACACACATCCACACATCCACACATCCACACATCCACACACCACACACACATACACACCACACACACGCAACGCACATCACACACACTCACACATACACACCACACACACGCAACGCACATCACACACACATACACACACCATACACACCACACTCACGTCACACACACCACACACACCACACAAACACATACACACAAACACACACAAACGCACTCACAGAGAGAGACACAACACACACGCACACATACACACCACACACACACCATACACACACGCAACGCACACCACACACGCACACCACACACATCACACACACCACACACGAACACATACACACACCATACACACCACACACCACACACACCACACACGAACACATACACACATCACACACATCACACACACCACACACACGCACACAACACACACCACACACACATCACACACACCACACACCACACACACGAACACATACACACATCACACACACCACACACGAACACATACACACATCACACACACATCACACACCACACACACACCACACACCACACACACACCACACATACCACACACCACACACACCACACACACACACATCACACACACCACACACGAACACATACACACACCATACACACCACACACACACCACACACACATCACACACACAACACACACACATCACACACGCCACACACGAACACATACACACATCACACACATCACACACACACCACACACACCACTACACACACACCACACACATCACACACACATCACACCACACACATCACACACACATCACACACACACCACACACACCACACACCACACACATCACACACACATCACACACACACCACACACACCACACACCACACACACCACACACACCACACACACCACATCACACACACCACACACATCACACACACATCACACACACCACACACCACACACATCACACACACATCACACACACATCACACACACACCACACACACCACACACCACACACCACACACACATCACACACACATCACACACACATCACACACACCACACACCACACACACACCACACACGAACACATACACACATCACACACATCACACACACCACACATGCACACCACACACACCACACACACGCACACCACACACATCACACACACATCACACACCACACACACGAACACATACACACCACAAACACACCACACACACATCACACACGAACACATACACACACCATACACACCACACACACATCACACACACATCACACACACCACACACAAACACATACACACATCACACACACCACACAGCACACACACACCACACACAAACATATACACACATCACACACACCACACAGCACACACACGCACACCACACACACACCACACACCACACACGCACACATAAACACATCACACACACCATACACACACCACGCACACCACACACACCACACACACCACACACACCACACATACACACATCACACACACCATACACATCACACACACCACACACTCCACACACATTCACACCACACACACGCACACAAACACACCATACACACATACACACCACTCACCACACACACGCACACAAGCACACACACAAACACACACATACTCACCACACACCACACACACCATACACCATACAAACACCACACACCACACACACAAACACACACATCCGCACCACAGACACCACACACACGCACACACACACAAACACACACACCACACACATACCCACCACACACACACCACACATGCACACACCACACACACATACACATCACACACCACACACATACACACCACACACACATACACACCACACAAACACCACACACACATACACACCACACACACGCACAAAAACACTCACACAAACACACAGATACACAAAAACACACGCGCGCGTGCCACACGCGCCACACACACACACATCTCACATGCACACCACACACACCACACTCACGCAACGCACACCACACACAGACACACATACGCCACACACATACACGCACACATACACACAGACACACACCACACTCACCACACACAGACACGCACACGCCACACACACCACACATACGCACACATACACAAACTACACACACCACACACACCACACACAGAAACACATACGCCACACACACCACATACGCCATACACACGCCACACACACCACACACATCACACACACATCACACATACCACACATACCACACACACCACACACACACCACACACACCCCATGCATACCACACACACCACACACACCACACACATCACACACACACACCACACACACCACACACATCACACACACCACACACATCACACACACCACACACACCACACACATCACACACACCACACACACCACACACATCACACACACCACACACGAACACATACACACACGAACACATACACACATCACACACACATCACACACCACACACACACCACACACCACACACCACACACACACCACACACACCACACACTACACACACCACACACATCACACACACATCACACACACCACACACGAACACATGGCGGCGCCGTGGCCGAGCGGTTAGCGCGCTCGCCTACCACCTAGGCGGCCCGGGTTCGATCCCAGGGACCCGCATGTGGTATTCGTGGTGGACGAAGCGGCGTCAGGGCGGGTTTTCTCCGGGTACTCCGGTTTCCCCCGCCATCTCATTCCACCGGTGCTCCATCTTCATGTATCATCAGTGTCACCGCCTGCGGTGCCGTAGTAGTAAAAGCGGGCGTTAAACACTACAACAACAACAACACGAACACATACACACACCACACACTACACACACACCACACACACATCACACACACATCACACACACGAACACATACACACATCACACATACCACACATACCACACATACCACACACACCACACACACCACACACACCCCATACATACCACACACACCACACACACCACACACATCACACACACACCACACACACACCACACACATCACACACACCACACACACCACACACATCACACACACCACACACACACCACACACACCACACACATCACACACACCTCACATACCACACACGCGCCACACTCACCACACACACCACACACGAACACATACACACACGAACACATATACACACATCACACACACATCACACACCACACACACACCACATACCACACACACCGCACACACCACACACCACACACACCACACACACATCACACACACATCACACACACCACACACGAACACATACACACACCACACACTACACACACACCACACACACATCACACACACATCACACACACATCACACACACGAACACATACACACACCATACACACCACACACCACACACACACCACACACGAACACATACACACATCACACACATCACCCACACCACACACACACCACACACACGCACACCACACACATCACACACCACACACACACGAACACATACACACCACACACACCACACACACATCACACACACATCACACACGAACACATACACACACCATACACACCACACACCACACACACACCACACACGAACACATACACACATCACACACACATCACACACACCACACACACACCACACACACACCACACACACGCACACCACACACATCACACACCACACACACGAACACATACACACACCACACACACATCACACACACATCACACACGAACACATACACACACCATACACACCACACACCACACACACATCACACACACCACATACACACACCACACACACGCACACCACACACACACCACACACCACACACGCACACATAAACACATCACACACACCATACACACACCACGCACACCACACACATACACACCACGCACACCACACACATCACACATACACACATCACACACACCATACACATCACACACACGTCACACTCCACACACATTCACACCACACACACGCACACAAACACACACATACTCAGCACACACCACACACACCATACACCATACAAACACCACACACCACACACAAACACACACATACGCACCACACACACCACACACCACACACACGCACACAAACACACACAAACACACACACCACACACATACCCACCACACACACATACACATCACACACCACACACACATACACACCACACACACATACACACCACACATACATGCACACCACACAAACACCACACACACATACACACTACACACACGCACAAAAACACTCACACAAACACACAGATACACAAAAACACACGCGCGCGTGCCACACGCGCCACACACACATCTCATATGCACACCACACACACCACACTCACGCAACGCACACCACACACAGACACACATACGCCACACACATACACGCACACATACACACAGACACACACACCACACACACCACACACAGGTACGCACACGCGACACACACCACACATACGCACACATACACAAACCACACACACCTCACACACCACACACACCACACACAGAAACACATACGCCACACACACCACACACGCCATACACACGCCACACACACCACACACATCACACACACACATCACACATACCACACACGCCACACACACGCCACACACATCACACACACACCACACACATCACACACATACCACACACACCACACACACCACACATCACACACACCACACACATCACACACACACCACACACACACCACACACACGCCACACTCACCCCACACATACCACACACACACCACACACACCACACACACCCCATACATACCACACACACCACACACACCACACACATCACACACACCACACACACATACACACACCTCACACACACCACACACACGCACACACGCACACACACGCACACATACACACTTCACACACACGCCTCACACACCACACACACACACCACACACAGACACACACACCCCACACATTCGCACACATACACAAACCACACACACCACACACATCACACACACCACACACATCACACACACCACACACACCACACATACCACACACACGCGCCACACTCACCACACACACCACACACACCACACACATCACATACACACACACCACACACACACACCACACACATCACACACACGCCACACACACCACACCATACACACACCACACACACTACACACCACACACACTACACACACCATACACACCACACATACACACTACACACATGCAATGCACACCTAACACACACATACACGCACCATACACACACCACACACACCACACTCAGATACACACACATACACACACCTCACACACACCACACACACGCACACACGCACACACACGCACACATACACAGTTCACACACACGCCTCACACACCACAGACACACACACCACACAGACACACACACCCCACACATTCGCACACATACACAAACCACACACACCACACACACTACACACACCACACATACGCACACATACACACCACACACACGCAATGCACACCTAACACACGCACACATACACGCACCACACACATACCACACACACCGCACACGCACACATACACACCACATACACGCAACGCACACTTAACACACGCATGCATACACGCACCACACACACACCACACACTCGCACACATACACACACCACACACACGCCACTCACGCCACTCACGCTCACATACATACCACACACACGCACACATACACATTACACACACGCACACATACTCACCACATACACCATACACACGCACGCACACATACACACACCACACACACGCCACATACATCACACACACGTACACATACACACCACATACACACCACACACACGCCACACACACGCACACATACACACCACATACACACCACACACACGCCGCACACACACCACACACCACACACACGCACACATACACAACATATACACACCACTCTCACGCCACACACACCATACACACGCCACACCTTCACACATAAACACACCACACACAAACCACACCCCACCCCACACACACAAAACACAGGACCTTTAAGCTACAAATTTTGTGTATTACATTTGCATTACTTTCCCTACTCAACTTCTACAAGCTATTCTTACAGAAGCTTGTTATTCTAGCTACTGTCTGTTAATTCAGACAAACTTTCAATTCGCACTCCAAGATTTCATGTCCCTGCCATAGCAAAATAGGCTGGAGCGGCGATGTCCAATGTGTGCGAAAGAGGTGAGGATGGCTTACCTCCTTCCACTTTACGCGGACTTTGCCACACAGACGTGCATTGTGATGCAGTAGCGGGTTGGTTACATATACGTTGCGTTTGATTTACGAAAGCACTTTCAAATCTTATGCGATAAACATCTGTTCATTTGTGACCTCTTTGGTACCGCTTACGTTTAAGAAGTCTATCATTAGTTAGCGATAAAGTCGAAGTGCATAGTCTTACAAGAGACACCAAGTGAACGTAAGCGTAACCTATTGCGATACACACTTCTAATATAGCTCAACTATAAGGAACTCTGCAAATATATGTGGAGATATACTTGCTCTTATACACACTATTCTTGTAAATGCTTAGTGCTCTATCTACTACATTTTAATAGGCATAAGCATGTTCAGAAATTATGTTATTTCTAATTTTCTTGTAGGCGCAAGGGGAATATGGGAATACAGTAAGCTTTAAGTGATGGTGAAATGTTTAAAGAGCCGGTTGCTATGTGATGCCTTTGACATTCCGTCCTCTTTGCAAGGCCAAGATAACGGATAACGTATTCTAATTTGAGAAAAGTATAATTATTGGCAAATTCAAACAAATAATAAAGAATATCTCAGAAATGGTTTACTCAAAAAAAAAGCATTTGGCATAAATTGTTTGTTTTAACGAGCGCCACATTTTTTAGTTAGTCTTTGTCTCTTACTGTTTACCATTCATGCAAAACTCATCCAGAATGAAGAGTTCTTCTAAGCACATTCCCAGAAAATTCAAGGTATGACTTAGAAACTGCCATGGAATCGCCTGTTTGTGCTCGCCACTGCATACTAACACGTTATGAGCTGATTCGCCCTCCGACTAAAAGAGGAGGTTGGGAATAGCAGCTAATTACTTTTAAGCCCGATTAGTCTCCCATTGCCCAAATCACTGGAAGTAGGGATAAAGGTAAAGATAAAGGTAGGTAGAACGGGGGGGGGGGGACAAGTGGAACAGAGCACCCCACGTAGAGACTACAGGCCCTTGTGAGCACCGTCGCCTGTTCCTGCAATCCTGAAAAAGATGAAAGGGAATGATGAGAACAGGAAATGGTGGACAGGAAAGCCGTGGTATGAAGACATGTACAAGTGGCAAGGGGGAGACCACGGGAAACCCTAAGATAGAGAGCAGGACCAGCATGGGATCTAACCCTCGACCTCCCGAATGCGAGTTGTACATGTTGCCGTGGCGCCACCCCACTCAATAGGAGGTAGGGGTCGCACGAAAGATCTTTTGGTAGAGGTGCGGGAGCACTCTCCAATCTCCATGTAGATTGTAGACCACTAATACTACTACAGTTTGTTCACCAGCTGAAGGTCCCTGGTATTTAGGAATGCAGTAGCCTCTACATCAGTAAACAATTCCCGATAAACAATGATATCGCGAGCAGCAGTTCTGCTTCTAATCGTGTTTACGATAATGATGCCAAACTTGGAATGCGTATTTACGTCAGATTAAAGCAAAGAAATTGCTCAAAATAGCACAATTTAAACGTTATTTTTAGTTCATGTGGTATATTTAGCTTATAAAGCTATAATAAGGGTTTTAAAGTGTGTGTCCCTGTGTGATGGCTATTAAACTCTATGCCATGTTCAATGCCACGACCACGAGAGGATAGAAAAATAATGATTTCCCATTTGAGAAAAGTATAAGTATTTCAAAATGCAACTCAATAACAAGCAATATTTATAAAATGGTTAGCTCCACAATAAATGTATTTGAGATAAAGGATATGCTTAAACAAGATCAACATTTGTGTAATAAGATTTTGGCCTGTCTGTTACGGTTTATTATTTATACAGCAGTCATTCACAATGAAAAGGACAACAGAGCTTCTTCACAGAAAATTCAATATATACATTTAATTTCTCATGAAAATTTCTTAAACATGTGCAATTTTCATCAAAATCGTTGGAGTAATTTCTAAGACAATAAACATTTTTGAAAATTTTCCCATGTAAACCTTTGCTTGAGGTAGCGCATCCTTGGAAGTTGCTGAAATTAAATACCAAGTTGATATTGGAATTATTGACTGGCAAGATTAATATTTCGTCGTGTTTAGGCGGTCACTGTAAGGGAACCATCTGCTTAACATTTCAGCAACTTATGCTTCTTATTGTTGTTAAGGAAACTGTTACTTCGAACAGTAAAGTTTCAGTTATGGTTTCAAGTGCTTACATTCAGAGGGAGTTTAATTCATCCTATATAGTTGGTAGGTTATTTGAAGGTCATTTAATAACTGCTCATTCGTTATTATTATTATTATTATTATTATTATTATTATTATTATTATTATTATTATTATTATTATTATTATTATTATTATTATTATTATTATTATTATTATTATTATTATTATTATTATTATTATTATTATTATTATTATTATTATTATTATTATTATTATTATTATTATTATTATTATTATTATTATTATTATTATTATTATTATTATTATTATTATTATTATTATTATTATTATTATTATTATTATTATTATTATTATTATTATTATTATTATTATTATTATTATTATTATTATTATTATTATTATTATTATTATTATTATTATTATTATTATTATTATTATTATTATTATTATTATTATCATTATTATTATTATTATTAATATTAATATTACTTTTTTATGAATATGCATAAAACGTTTCGTTTTGTTTCGTGAACCCTAAATCTAACGTAGTGATCTACTTATAGTAGCTGTAACAGCGAGAATTTAAATCAAAGATACTTCATTTATCTCTGAAGTTGAAGGTATTTACATGCTGTCATAACGTCATACAATTTTTATATAAAGCCCGAGCATTACTTTATAACCAAAAGAAAGAGGCGTTTTGGAAGAAAGTATAGCAACAGAACGGTCGATCGTTCCCCACAATCCCTCTTCTTGGGGACCACGCCTCCTTTGCTGCCCGTGCACACGCGAGGCCTTCTGACATCGTGATAAACTCAGTAACATTGCCTTTATAGCTCGCTTTTCGTCGACCATTTCTTAGATTTAAATGTAGTTAACAGTCACCCACCCTAATGCCCTGAGTTGGATCATTTCTTCTTGCTTGCACAGGTTAAGGTGAACTGCTGCACGGCTATCGACCGTTGGCTATATTCTTACAGCACTCCGCAACTATAGTTGCTGTTGTAAAAGCCCTTGTTATTTTGTATATTTATTTTATTTTCATTTATTCGTGTTCTTTTAAAGTTACTTAGACATTAAATCACACTGTTCTACAAAGGTTATATTTCTGGGATTAAAATATGCAATTCTAAAAGAATTCACTTTGCAAAATTCAAATCTCTGATCAGAATTTCGTTATAAGTAATAGTTTTCCTGTAATCTGAACATATATATGGGATCATTATTTACGGAAAATACGGTAAATTTATAAAAATAATTTAAATAGTTGACAACATTAACTTTACTATTTCTGAGTATTTTCCAAGCAGTGGTGTGACTATTCAGGTAATGTGGCAAGTAACCTCAAAAACACAGTGATAAATCGATTTCTTTCAATTTAAAATTTATTTATTTGGATTATTTTGAGAGCGAAAATCCACACATAATAGCTTTTTCTACATTCGTAGAGAGTTAATCTCTTCAAGAAAAAGAAAGAAAATCTCAGCAATTATAAAGAAGGTGTGTAAATATTACTTAGAGGTAGCTGTTGGAAAGCAGGATAAAGACTGGGCGCCACATGTGCGTTATACAAACTCTTATTGTGAACTAATTAATTGGTGGAAAGGTAAAGAGAATGCTGCGTTATTTGCAGTATCCATGGTGTGGAGAGAACCACAAAACCATATCACAGAATGTTATTTCTGGAAGACAAAGTTTCAAGGATTTACCAATAAGATATCGAAGTGACACATTGTATATCCGATTTAAATTCCACAACAAGACCAGTTCCACATTCTTGGACTCTCCCTGTGCCTTCCAAAGAAGCAAATAAGAGTGACACTGAAGAAAGTAGCTATGAGGAACAGTCTTCATCCCCTGAAAGAAACGATACTGGGTATCAAGCCCCAAGTGGTTCCACTCCACGTTTATTACTGCAAGCAGATTTAAACTATTTGGTTCGTGACCTAGGTCACAGCGAACAGCAGAACTTCTTTGTTCGCGGCTACAATAACATGATGTTCTTCACCCAAGTACAAACATTAGTGAGTTTAGGCACAGAAAACGAATGTTTATTCCATATTTTGGAAGTGAACAAGGATTAACATTAGGTAATGATGCTCATGGTCTAATGAAAGCGCTGGACATCAAGTACGATCCACAAGAGTGAAGAATCTCCAAAGATGGATCGAAAATGAGTCCCAAAGGTGTTTTACTGGACAACGGTAATAAGCTGCCTTCCATATCAGCGGCTATCCCAGCCTGGCTAAAGAGAGTTATGAGGTGTTAGCAACTATGCTCGAAGTAATTAATTACAATGAGCATAAGTGGAAGGTATGTGACGATTTCAAAGTAATTGCATTGTTATTGAGGATGCAGCAAGGTTACACAAAATATGGGTTTTGCCTTTGCAAGTGAGAGTCATATAGAAGATTCCACTAAGTAAGAAAGAAATGGCCTAAACGAAATTGGAAAGTTGGTTAGTAAGTGTGCAGCGGGAAAATCTGGTTGCTCGTGAAGATATATAGTTGTTCCACCCCTCTACATAAAACTCAGCCTAATTAAGCAATTTGTAAAGGCCGTGGATCCAACAGCCTGAGGGTTTACATAATATCTTACTGATGAAAACCCTCGTTTATCAGCTGCTAAAATTAAGGAATGTGTATTTTTGTGGGTCCTCAAATTCGAGAACTTCAACAGGACCGAAATGTTGAAGCATGCATGACAGACAAAGAAAAACAAGCTGTATATGTTTCAATAAAGGAACACAAATCTTCCTTGGAAGCAGATGAAACCCTAAACATAAGGCGATTCTGAAAGAAATGATCAAAGCTTATAAAGATTTGGGATATAATATGTACTTGAAAGTACATCTCATCTCGCATCAAGACTTCTTTCCAGAGAGTTGTAGTGATGTATCTATTGAACATGGAGAAAGATTTCATAAAGACACCGTTACCATTGAGAGACGGTATGAAGGGAAGCGGATGCCCACAATGCCGATTATTGTTGGAGTCTAATTCGAGACAAGAAGGATGCTCAATACAAAGGAAGAAATAAGACATGAAACTTTGTGGTGGCAAATTTCTGTCCATATTTTCCATTTTTATAAACATTCCTGCGAATGACTTAAAAAGCGAACATAATGTGAGTACTTCAACTGTCACCTTCTGTTACCATCCTAATGTTCTCCCTTAGTTGAATTTCTGTCAGTATGCCTATGACTCTAAATTAAAACTATGTGGATGATATGATATGAAAACATTTAAATAAATTGAATAATGAATCACTCTTAAACTATCGCTGATGTATGAAAACTAAAAACATATTTGAATTCAGAGCTAAAATTTCTATAAGAATCACTAATTTTTGGTTCAGAAATAGAAAAAGTTTGTTTTGTTGAACAGTGTTATCAGCAGCGCTCGGATTTTTCTGATATCCCATATTTTTATTCTGGCTTATTTTTCCATGCCTAAGTTAATTTAAGTACGTTCCCAATATTTGTGAACACAATGAATCACCTTTCATCGGTACATCTTTGACCATATTTTCGTGTTAGGTCACGTTTTGGCCAAATATATGAATAACAGCATAATTTTAATAATATTTTATGTAGCATCGCACACTTAACATAATTTTAAAACATAATTTCTCAAACTTTTCTCTTTTCCCTCTTAACCCATTATAACATGCTGGGGGACTTAGTTTTATGCTGCAATCTATTATTGCATAAACGATAGTAAAATTGAGAAGATTTTCAATAACTTTGATGAAAGTAATAGCTGACAAGGTTAGGGAAAAATAGCGTCGTGTGCTTGAAAGAAATCCTAAATGTACAACATATCAACATACATATCAACAATGTATTGATAAAATAGTATCGGAGAAAGTTGTTATCTTCATTGGCGCGAATCATTAACCGATATGCGTAGAAGTTCATCGCGCTAACTCTCTTGTTAATTTCTTCACCTGTAGAATAAAAATAGCAATAAGGCGCAAAGAAATTAATTATACGAAAGAGAGAAACAAAATGTGTGTGTGTGTGTGTGTGTGTGTGTGTGTGTGTGTGTGTGTGTGTGTGTGTGTGTGTGTGTGTGTGTGTGTGTGTGTGTGTGTGTGTGTGTGTGTGTGTGTGTGTGTGTGTGTGTGTGTGTGTGTGTGTGTGTTGTACCTGTTACTGGATTTTTTGTTTAATGTTTAAATGATATCCATCTTCTCCTTCCCAAAATACAAATGGATATTGCAGGCCATCGCAAGAACGATGATTGTTTTGAATAATGTGCACCGTGTTATCTCGACGTTCAGCTGAGTCGCCAACCATAACAAGTGCAACTTCATTAACAGTTGGTACATTGTATCTGCCTGCGTGCTCTCCATGTAGTACTTTGTCTGCTTTAATAATAATCACATGGTTGTCGATTTGCAATCTGTTGGAAACAGTATTGAACAACTGGTTATGATTTTGCAAAAACGTTTCCAAGGTTGCCACTATTTCTCTCTCCTCCATCTGCTCGATGTGGTTGTAGTGGCAGCGTGTGTTAATTTATTGCTCCTAATGGCCCATAAAGTAGATTTGCAAACATTTTGGATCTGCATCAGGCATTGAGAACAAAGAACCTGAATCTTAAATGTTGATTCAAAATTACTACCATCCTCATTTTGAACGATTTTTGTTGCTCCAAAAGATGTCATGCAAGAACTGAATTTGAGAATTTTACACAAAAATAATTTCGACTGAGATGTGGCTCCAGCCAATAGTGTTTTCAATGGTTCTGGCAGCGAATTCAGTGGTGGAATTGAAACTTTTCCTGATACGCAGCAAAGACCGGCCGATTCACCTTTGTATTTAAATGCATGACAGTGTTGGCATTCTTTGTCCATATTGCCGTTGACGATTAGTGCATGTGACGAATAATCTATTTGCGGCTCATATTCGAACGCAAGGCGGTGAAGCGAGGCAATTGTCAATGCGCGAAGTTCTTGTATGCGCTTTCGACCATGTGTTCTGTATGCGTCGGTGACTCGTCGACGTGCCTCTCGTTGTCTCAGTACATTAGCTCGAAGACCCTCATTGTGGTGCTCTCGACTTTCATTTGCACGTGTGTTTGCAACCTGGTTTCTTAAATTTACAGTGTGCGACGCTTATGGACTATTTGTGCACGCTGTGTACGTCTACCAATATTTCCTCCTCGCTCACGAAGACGTGGCATTGTTCTGTGATAAATACACAACACATAAATATAAGTAACCTATTTAAGTTAAAATTAACAGAAATGTGGAAGAAACTTCATTAATATGACTATTAATATGACTAATATTATTATGACTAATCAGTACTTCATAAGTTGCATAGAATGAAATGAAAACTGACAATTTAAGTTTTTAGGTTAAGCTGGTTGTTACTGTATGCACGTTTATATATCATTAAACTTCATGAAAAATGATACAAAATACTCACTTCAATAATGCACCTTACAAAATTGTGCAACGGATATTTTAATCACACTTAAAAGCGTTACTTCAATAAATGATAATATATTATTCTCAATAAGCGCGCAATTTTAATATAATAATAACAACACTAAGCAGCAAAAAAAGTTTTCTAGAATCCGATCGCAGCACCAACTGCCGCAAATTATAAAATCCAGTCGTTTAGGAAGAGTTCAGTCGTATACACATGGACAGATATATATTAAATCTACAGGTTAAGTCCATTGTTATTGAATACATGTGTATACATCATCAAAATTCATGAAAAATCATGTAAAATACTTGCTTCAATACTGTACCTTATAAATTTGCACAAATCATATTTTAATTACACTTTAAAACCTTGCTTCAATAAATAATAATATATTCAATTTGTAAATGCTATATATCCATTGTGCATTAACGTAAATTTATGTTGAAATTGATCGTTAAAATTGAATCGAGTGGCAGTATCGTAATAGCGCAATATGTATAATCGATAGTTGGGATGTTTCTGTTAGCATTTTAGTTTTTCATCAGCTCATATACACATTGCTGTTCACACTCAGGAAAATGACTTTCTCGGTTCAAGAAAGAACGCAAATTGTAGCGGATCGCACTGTTAGTAAAATGTGGCCACTAAGTTCTGCGGGTCTCACAACGTGTGAAGATATTTAGAGAGTAGGGTCTATCAAACAAATTCACACCAATTACAACAGCCGTGAAGTTGCCCCCAAATCTGAATATGGTTATACGTTCACAGCTGTGTATTGATCCTGATGGGGTCCAATTGCAACATCTTCAGTGAGTGGTAAGCTCACTTCAGCAATTCGTTTGCCATTCGTTTGTATTTACTCTAACATAAAAGTTCCAATTTTATACGCACGGTCCATTATAAGCTATTTTCTGTGTTTAATGCAGTATCAACGTTTCACTGTAAAAGAAAAAAAATTGAAACATCGCTAATACCGTGAATTTCGCTTCTCTTTTGGGTTAGAAGTCGCCATTGCGCATGCTTTGTGGCGGGAAGACGGCCATGTTTGCTGTAGTAACGTGATTATATTACTGTATAAGAAAACGTACTAAAAGGGTGGGAGGGTGGTTGGGTTCTAGACTGTACCTACAATGCACATTACAACGCTCCGAAATAATTACTTCATTATCTTCTTATAAGTCGCCATTGCGTATGTTCTCTAGGAGTAAGATGGCCCTGTTTGTTGTAGAGACGTGATTATATTACTGTATAACAAAATCGTACTAAAAGGGATAGGAGGGTGGGTGGGTTCCAGGCTCTACCTACAATGCACATTCACAACACTCCTAAGCAAATACTTCACTCTCTTTACTCTGAACAACGTACATTAGCTTATATTATAAACAGTGAATCATAAGCATACTAAGACCGCACACTCGCTTCGCTCAAGTGATTTGTTATGATCAGTAGGTGTTAATTAAACTCGTGGGGGGGGGCCATGTCCAGAGGTGATTGCTAATTACATTTTAAATTACTTGTTCTCAATAAGCGTGCACCTCTGATGTAATATTAGCTCCGACACATGTCCAATAATCTGGTCACACCATCAAATACCTGAAATTCTATAACGCGATCGCAGAGAAATATATGTTAAATTTGTAGGTTAAGCTGATTGTTACTGACTATACGTGTGTATATCATTAAAATGCATGAAAAATCATATAAAATACTGCACCTTACAAATTTGCATAATGTATACGTGTTAACTACACTTTAAATTACTTTTGATCTAATATTAAGCTCCGACAAAAACGTCCTGGAATTCTATCGCGGAACAAAGTATCGGGAAGTCTAAAATGCGATCGCAGCGCTCCTTGACGGGTCCAATTGTGAAGCTAAACCATCCAAAGATCAACATCACCTGAATTAATTAATTAATTAAAAAGAACGTGTTCTATCGGGTCAAAATGTAAATCGAATCACGTTTAGCACACACGCAAAAGTTAATAAAATCGGTCCAGCCGTTTAGGAATAGAACAGTCACATATACACGGGCAGAAGATCACCATGGTACAGTATAATGTGTGATAATTCTAAAAATTAGCATAATGTGCCTTTTCATAACTTTTTACACCATCTAGGACTTCATAAAACGAATTTAGTTGTTTTTGTAAAGATGAAAACCCCAATAAGGATAAATAATTTATTCTTGTGATTGTGAAGACTGCCAACGCGCTCCTCTCTGTAGGTCTTTTTTTTTTCGAACAAACTCTTCATTTAATAAACAATAAAATGTAATGTTATTTAATAAGAATATGGCATGGATTCGTTGACCGCCTCAATGGCGCAGTTGGTAGCGCACTTGCCTCCGGTTCGATCCCCGGTACCAGCATGAGGATTTTTCTCCCGCTGGGAGGCCTGGCACGGGGTGTACTCAGGCTCGTTAGGTCCAACTGAGGAGCTACTTGATGGAGAAGTAGCGACCCCAGGTCGAGAAGGCCGTATAACTGGCCGGAAGGACTCGGGGCGCTGACCACTTCCATGTCCTACCCTCCAGTACTGCACCCCACCAATGACGCCTGTAGTGGTAGGTAGGGGACGCAACGGCTGGGCGGCAAGCCTTGGCCCTTCATGGGCTGTTGCGATGGGGGTAATGGATTCGTTATTAGATCACAAAGGTTCCCATCAGCTTACAGAAAATATCTATTTAAAAAAAGACTGACGTATTGCACTAAAATGACGTTCTCTACTCTTGTACTAACTATTCTTACAGACTCTTATTCCACTATTTTCTTCCTGTTAGTCGAGATAAATATTTGCAGAAATCACTTTATTGCTAATTTTCTTGTAGGTCCAACGGGAATGTGGGAATACGGTGGGCTTTGAGCGATAATCAAACCCTTTAAAGCTGTCGCTATATGAAGGCTTTGAAATTCCGCTTCCTTTGCACGGCCAAGGGATAAAAAGTGAATAACAACCTACAATATGGAAAAAGTATTGCAAAACTCTCACAACTAACAAGGAATGTCTCCGAAACGGTTCACTTCATAAAAAGGTGCATTTGGACATAATTTGTGTGTTTTAACGAGATCTACATTTTTTGTATAGTAAGATTTGGTGTATCTCTTTTGGTTTGCCAGTTATGCAAAAGTCATCAAGAGTGAACAGGACTGCATGAGCTATAGACAGAAAATTCAAAATATACCTTTCATTTCCTATAAAAATATCTTAAACACATAGCATTTTAATCAAAATCTTAGACCCATTTTTGAGAAAATAAAAATTTTCGAAAAAATGTGCATGTAAGCTTTAGATTAGGGTGGAGGCATTTTCTTCAAAATATTTGAGTCGCATCCTTGAAAAATATTAAACTAAAGTACTAACTTTGGTTTTTAACTTACTTTTCGTTTTTGAGTTATGCTGTTCACAGACACGCGCGCTCGCACGCAACACACACACACACACACACACACACACACACACACACACTCACACACACACATACCCGAGGATCTTTTTCTAAAACTTTTTTTTTTTTTTTTTTTTTTCTTTTTATTCAGGTGGCCTTAAAACATATTTCGGTGAAACCTCAACAACGAAAATTTACTATACGTGGTCGAGTAAGTAATAAAACAAAAACCCATAATAGGAGTTAAGCTAATACTGGACGTTAACTTCCCAAAATAAATAACTTTAAAACTCCTTAGATTGATGCATACGAACTGGTTTCCCACAGCATGACCTGTGTGTATAGTATGGCGCATAAGGTAAGGGCCAGATTTAGTTTACATTGGGCACCACATTTCCAGGTTCATTGGCCTTAGCTTTAGTAACGGAATCGATTCCGCAAGGGTTTGTAGCTGAATATTTATTAAGACCATGGGTGGTCTCTCATCAGAGGGAAGGCTTACGAACTTTGGTCTACCAACACTGGCCACGTGCACGAGAAGAGAGAAATGCATTCATTGACGTTCAAATATAAGGATAGATTTTAACACTATTATAATAGGCTCAGCTTCAACGTGCAAATTTCATTTAAGTAGACACTTAACATATGCTTTCAACTCACTCTTGTCTTAGTTTAGCCTTAATTTTATTCCTACAAACCCAATTGAACGTCTTTAGCATAGAGAAAGAACCCCTTTTGTGAAAATACCAATATGTGTTATTTTAAGTAGAGGAATGGAGAGATTTCACCGGAAATACCTTTGGAGATTCCTGAATCCATCAAAAGCATTTTCACTTTCATTACTACGTACAGTAAATAGGGGAAGTATTGTATTCGACTCAAAACTTCGATGTCGAGGTTTCATCGAAAATATATGTTTTGAGGCTGCCTCAATCAAAAAGAAAAATTGTGTGTGTGTGTGTGTGTGTGTGTGTGTGTGTGTGTGTGTGTGTGTGTGTGTGTGTGTGTGTGTGTGTGTGTGTGTGTGAACAACATAACTCACACACAAATACTCCGTAGCTTTGCTACAATTGGCTGAGATATTCTTCACATTGATTGTGTCTACCAATCGCTTTCTTCATAGAAGCAGCTTGAGCAGCGTCACGCACAGGACTCGAGCTCATTGGCTGTTATATTCGGAACGCCGATTGGCTATTACAATCGTTGCGATTGTGTTGAAGCAGGTGTTGCCGTGAGGTTGTGTTTCTTAGTGTGCTCCTTTAGTTATGTTTTGCACGAGCTGTAAAATAAAGTGGTATGTTTCCCACACCCTTAGCGCAGGTCTCACTGAAGTTGGGTAATTACTTTTGTGAAAGATAGTACCACCACATTATAATGAACACCAATCTGGCAATCAGTTTGAGGAAAATTACAGGGTATGTAATACATTTCTCACATCCATTGACGCTACACCCCTACTGGGCACCTTTGTGACCTCGTGACGACAAAGAACAAAGCACGTCACCGAGCCCAGCACACTCATTTACTCCTGGACAGAAGGGAATTCAACAGACTGCAACGTGTCCTAAAACTGGAACTTGCATACTACTGCAGCGAACAATCGGAGCGACAACTATCTTCGCTCGACACGGAGGATCAATCGCTTTAGCGAATGTCCAAGGCACTGTTGCGCCTATCCCTGCAAGATAAAGCCCTTCGCCAGGGCACCCACTTGGCGCCATCAACCAGAGAGAAGATGGAGATGCTGGCTCAGTGCCTTGAACAGAGCTTTCATCCATCGGACTCCTGCGACATCGACCTTATACATCAGGTTCAGGTCGAAGTCAGGCAATTTTTATCTAGGCCTTTTATGCCGGATACTGTAACCCTCAAAATTAAGATGGAAGTCCAAAATCTCATTTCCACCGTCGCCGCTACAAGGTAACTGGTACAGGAAGTTGCTCATTATCCTTGGTTAACCATTGTCCTTAGACAAGCATTATCAAAAGTAAATAATATTAAATAAAAGAACTGTCACGGCTGAAAGCTTTGTTAAAAATCTGATGTGTTGCACCCACATGAGTTTTTCTACTTTTTTATTAACCATTGTTACAAACACTTATTCCTATATCTCCTGTTACATGGGATAAACATTTGCACAAATTATCTTATTGCTTATGTCCTTGTAGGTACAAGGGGAATGTGGGAATACAGTAGACTTAGAGAGATAGCCAAATATTTTGAAGCTTTCAAATTCCATTCTCTTTGCACGGCTAGCATATAAACAATTAGTAACGATGTTCCACTTCACGAAAGTTTGTTTTCCCAAACACACACAAATAATATGGAATATCTCCGAAATGGTCCACTCTACAAAAAAAAATATATATATATTTGGACATGCATTGTATGATTAGCTGCTGCTGCTGCCGCTGCCGCTGCTGCTCCCACTGCTGCCGCCGCTGCTGCCGCTGCCGCTGCTGCTCCCACTGCTGCTGCTGCTGCTGCTGCTACTGCTGCCGCCGCTGCTGCCGCTGCCGCTGCTGCTCCCACTGCCGCTGCCGCTGCTGCTCCCACTGCTGCCGCCGCTGCTGCCGCTGCCGCTGCTGCTCCCACTGCTGCTGCTGCTGCTGCTGCTACTGCTGCCGCTGCTGCCGCTGCTGCTCCCACTGCTGCTGCTGCTGCTGCTGCTACTGCTGCCGCTGACGCTGCCGCTGCCGCTGCCGCTGCCGCTGCCGCTGCTACTGCTGCTGCTCCCACTGCTGCTGCTGCCGCTGCTGGTGCTGCTGCCGCTGCTGCTGCTGCTGCCGCTGCTGCTGCTGCCGCTGCTGCCGCCGCTGCTGCTGCTGCTGCCGCTGCTGGTGCTGCTGCCGCTGCTGCTGCTGCTGCTGCTGCTGGTGCTGCTGCTACTGCTGCCGCTGCTGCTGCTGCCGCTGCCGCTGCTGCCGCCGCCGCTGCTGCTGCTGCCGCTGCTGCTGCTACTGCTGCTACTACTGCTGCTGCTGCCGCTGCTGGTGCTGCTGCCGCTGCTGCTGCTGCTGCCGCTGCTGCTGCTGCCGCTGCTGCCGCCGCTGCTGCTGCTGCTGCCGCTGCTGGTGCTGCTGCCGCTGCTGCTGCTGCTGCTGCTGCTGGTGCTGCTGCTACTGCTGCCGCTGCTGCTGCCGCTGCTGGTGCTGCTGCCGCTGCCGCTGCTGCCGCCGCCGCTGCTGCTGCTGCCGCTGCTGCTGCTACTGCTGCTACTACTGCTGCTACTGCTGCCGCTGCTGGTGCTGCCGCTGCTGCTGCTGCCGCTGCTGCCGCCGCTGCTGCTGCTGCCGCTGCTGGTGCTGCTGCCGCTGCTGCTGCTGCTGCTGCTGGTGCTGCTGCTACTGCTGCCGCTGCTGGTGCTGCCGCTGCTGCCGCTGCTGGTGCTGCTGCTGCCGCTGCCGCTGCCGCTGCTGCTGCTGCTACTACTACTAGTATTAATATTACTACTATTAATATTGTTATTGTTATAATTGTTATTGTCATTGTTATTATTGCCATTGGTAATTCTGGCATTACGAAGAACAGTAGAAAGAGAAATTCTACCATTACGCCTTATCTAGGAACGGCAAAAAGCGTCAACGTTGCTGTGCTATTTGTTGTGGGATACTCACTTCCACACCCCAAAAGTGTGAACAAGGCCCAAAACAGTACGGTCACAAATGTCATAAATTTGTCAAGCTGTCCCAAAGCTAGAATCAAAGAAGCCGAACTGGAAACGCAAAGAATGGGCCAGCTATATTTGTGTAGTATTACTGCATAACCAAATAATATGAGTGTAGTCGTGCTGAGTGATTAAATTTTCTAAAATAATTATTTTATTTTCTTGAGCCTGACACCTTTTACTTTTTGTTCGTGTCGATATTTTCTAACATAAACAAAATATAGCGCTTTCTTATATCCATTGTAAGCTGACTAAGCAATGACAGTGCACGACCGAAGTAAATTCCTTGCAGTAATGATCTTCGATATTTATAGAGAGACGCCTTTTAATGTGGGTATTTAAAGGAAAATATAGGTATTGACTTCTGGAAGAATGATTGACATTTGAAACAGGCGTAGTCCATGTGTTATCGACAGCAATTGTAATCAATATCTTCTAAAGCTTTCAGTTGTAAAATTTCAATCGTATTGCAGGAATATGATGATATTGTGTAATAGTATATTTGGCATAGTTTATAAATAATGTTTCCATTAATACAGAAATCACCAAAGTGACCCGGGTTCGATCCCAGGCAACCACATGTGAGATTTGTTGTGGACGACGCGGCGCTGGTGCGGGTTTCCTCCGGGTTCTCCGGTTTCCCCCGCCATCTCATTCCACCGGTACTCCATCTTCATTCCACATATCATCAGTGCCACCGTCTGCGGTGCCTTATGTAGTAAAAGCGGGCGTTAAACACTACGAAAAATTAAGATAGGAAGGAAGGGGAGAAAAAAATTATGCGGTGGGTGGGATTCGATCCAAGTTCACGGAGCCGCTCTGGGTCAGCGTTAACACCCTCAGCTAGCAATAAGTACAGGAATTGAGAGCGGATTATTTAGCCTACTTTGATAAGCAAAGGGTTCAACACTGGCGTCGTTCTTTTTTACTTCTGATCTACGATTTAATCAAAACCCAACAGTGACATATTTTCTGCAGACGCATTAACGTTCAATTTGCAATAATTACACGTTAATTTAGGGTTATTGCTGAAATATCGCTCTTCAGAGTTGCGAGATGAGCCAATAGCTGGCATCCCCTCTGAACAGCAAGGGAAGCATAGGTATATGACAGATTTCATTCTCATACTTAGGAGTGCCTGAGAGTTAGGTGACCTTTCGCGCAGGTCTCACTGAAGTTGAGTATTTACTTTTGTGATAGTGCATACTAGGTTAAAAGATGCTATCATTTAAATATAGGTAAAGTTTTAGTGATAATAATTGTTTAAATGTTGAGATATAAGAAATTGTAAAATAGCGACCAAACTTCAAAATACCGAACTATCTACAACATAGAACCCCTGTCATGCCCCATTTTCCTATTTGTCCCCTAGGCCATTACCGATTTATCTATATCCCGACATTGTCGTTGTCCCTTCCTATCACTAACTTCCAAGGTACCTATATTTAAAATTTTAAAGCTCCCGGGTTATATGATCCGGGGTTATATGAGACATTAGCGTTCAACCAGGGGTTGACACGATTACATTACACCAAACATATAATCCATATATCACTGCTGAGAGGGAAAAAAATGAAATTTTATATATCTTAGCTTTTGTGAAAGCTCTTATATGGCTTACATTTTGCAGAACGCTTGTTTACTCACTTCCTTGTTTCAGGAACCCCACCATCCGAAGGTTGGCCGGTGATAATTTGGTTCCATTCAGGCAACTTTAGCGTGGGAACGACAGCCTTATGGGATGGATCTGCACTCGCAGTAAAGCAAAAGGTTTGAAAACTATGTATGTTTTATAAAGTTGCTTATACAGCGGATGAATCAACTAAAACTTCCACCACAAATATCTCTTCAACAAAAATTGGAACTGAAAAAATCTCCTTCCAGAGTTTGAATTCTGGGCAGTGGCTCATTAAGGTAGATAATACAGGCCAGTGCTTTTTGAAATGGGTGTCCCAGCATCTCAGGATGTCGTGTAGTAGTATCAATGCTGTCGCGAGAATAGTACGTTCAGAATCTAAAACAAATTAAGAATTTGTGATGACGTAACACAAAACATATTTCTCTTAGTTTTTTGTAACCATAGATCAGGTATTAAACAAGTGGTCCATAAGTTGATTTACACAATTTTGTGCCTATAACTTCCAAACATGGTATTATATGTCTATGTTCTGCTGCTGCACATTGGTGGTCTCTATCCATGTCTTAACTCACTCTTCGAGCTGTGGTAATGGGAGATTGCACACGTACCCTGCAGTCTGTTTCTTTATTTCGTTCGTGACATGTAATACTATTTTACTTCTTTCCAAGTAATACACTTTATAGAAGTCTTCAGAAATGGATAATTTTGTAAGAAAGAGATCTTTGGCAGTGTTTAAGATATAAGATGCAGAGCAACAGCTAAGTAATGTCTGAAACTTCAGTAGATTCAGAACAATCAAACAGTGCGTATCAAATTTCTGTTGGTTCCAAATCATCATGATATAGTCAGCACACAAAAGTGAGGCTGTATAATGAATACTTCAAACACGGTGTTCGCGTGGTGTGGTGGTAAAGGATATCCTACGCCGGAGTGTGTGTGTGATACAGGGGGGCGTGGGGGGGGGGGGAGCTTTCCAATGCCACCATGGTAACGGATAAATTGTTATGCCATATTTCAACAAAACACAACATTTACAACAAAAGCATTTTGATTATCTCAAAGAATTTTTGAGTCAAAAGAAACAACAGAGTTGTTTGTTCACTAAGAAACCTAAGACCTCCTCAAGAAAGTAATCATATTACTGAGACCATTACAAAAAATGTTACCTCATGTAGTTGCAGAGAAAGCCGTAATTCCAGCGTGCCGTGGTATAGTGAAAGCAATGTTTGGTGCTGAGTATGAACATGATGTGACAATAATTCCTTTGGCAGGTGTAAGATATATTCTAAATATGCTTGCAAAGGAACATTCAGTTAAAACTCGAGTTGGTGAAAAAATGTAATATTCGAAACTTAATTGAATGAATCGTGATTTAAGTGGCCTAGTTCAATTTATTTCTTTTATTCGCTTTATATATGAAGAAATAGTTGAACAGTACCTCTGTTGCAAGAAAATTCCCCTTTCTATCAAAGGTAAATGTACTTTTGAAATAATAAATGGATACATGGAGACAATGAATTTATCGTAGAAGAATTGTCGCGGCATATGCAATGATGGTGCCCTCGCAATGACTTGTTCCATAACAGTAATCATCACACAGCGGAACAAAAACGAGAACTTGTTTATTACACACTGCTTTCAACATAAATGTGAAAGAATTTGAAAACAGTTTTGGACACAACTATTAAAATGATAAATTACACTAAGTGCAGGCATCTCAAGTCAAGACCTTTCGCTCAAATATGTGACGAGCTGGGAACACAGCTTTCTAACCTCCTCCTTCGTACATAAGTCTACTGGTTATCCAAAGAGGGAATACTTAGTCGTATGTATGAACTTCAGAATACCATGCTGCAGTTATTTCTGCAAGAAAACAAAATTGCATTTGTGGATGCATTAAAATACGAACTCTGGAGCACAAAGCTAGAGCTTTCCTTTATGATTTATTTGAAAACACTCAACAAGACAGATGCTAGTATACAAGGTTAATGGTGAAAATCTGCTTACCACCACAGACAAAATTGCAACCTTAAGGGATAAGGTCGAGGTACGGCTGAGAAAAAACAAAAGAAAACAATTTTGAAATGTTTCCATTGACCTCTAAATGTACAGTTAGTCCCAAAATACAGCCATTGATTAATGACCATTTATTGCAATGGAAGGAGAGTTTGGGTGGATATTTCCTAACACCAAATACAAACCAGTGTAAATGGATAAGAACTCCTTTCGCGCTTTCCTGTGCTCGCAAACTTCAAGTCGTTGAGGACGGCGAATTAGCTGGCTTGAAGATCAACCGCACTTTAAACCCCACTTTGCCCTACATCCGAGCTAACATAAGATATGCTTGTAATGCTCCCAAAGCCCGTGTGAGTCTTTCATTTCATAATAGTTTTGAAAGGTTTTCGTGTCTGTGAAAAGGAGTTTAATGTATAACTATACAGCACTTGGAAATGCAAAGTGAAAATTAATATTTCTTTAAAATATTGTAACTTTTTGGTTGGGTGTAAAGTAAAGAAGACAGATGTAGTCGAGATAAAGAAACACTTTTATTTCCGTAAACAGTAACTTTGTACACTCGTTGCAACAAGAAAGTCTTTTCCGATTCTCCAACAGCACGGCTCCGAACTAGTAACACCAAGAACTAACTCTTCTCCGTCGGCACAACTCTCCACATCGTCTGTCCGTCTCCGTCGGCACGACTACTCAACCTTCACATACGTCTGACTGTCTGGACTGACTCTTCTGTCGCACTTTACCGCTATTTATATCTCCCAGGCACTATTCTGGAAAGTTCAGTTATTCGGTGGAATACAAAGAGGAATATTCCAGAAGCTTCTATCTTTTTTTCTCTCTTTCGGCAAGCGCCCCAACAATGCGGCCATGCTCTGTCTCTTTCCTTCGGCTCCTTTGCGGTAGTGCCGACAATAATGCGATGCGTGACACTACGGTTGTCGGCAATTAGATGCGGCGGGCGCGGTGACACTGCTCCCTCCTCAGAGCTGGTCGTCCCAACCAGCACTATCACTGCGGCATCTCCCTTGCGCCCCGGTGGACTAACCCATCGAACCTCTTCTCCAGGAGGCACGATGCTAGGTATCGCTGTTGGATAGTGTCCCTTGGTCCGGGTAGGACGATGTATGCCATCCTGCTTCGAAATTCTGCAACAGTACCGCCGGTCTTGACGGTCCCTCATCCAGTTGCCCTTCTTCCTGGTGTGTTGACGGGCCATCCTGCGCACTTGGAAACGGCTCACTAGGTACCATGTCCGCCGACCTCTCTGGCGCACCTTCGCAGCCACCTTGCTTCCGATGGGTCCGGCAACAAACCCCACCACATCCGAGCGAGTCGCGTCCACCGCTGCACTCGTGTTCACTCGTGCTCGGCACGGTCTCTCCTGTATCCTGCCGTCCAAGACGATGTCCACCATTCTTCCGTTCACGGCACTATGTGTCAGGTGATTGGATGGCTCTGACGGTCCCCCCATGTTACACGCCAAGTCGGTTCTCGCGTGTTGCTCGTTTGCTTGTGCGCTTCCCTGCTGATCGTCTTCCACGTCATATCCTGTTTGGTTACGTACCCGACACACTCCTCCAGAGGATCCTCGACGACGTCCCTGAGCTGCCCCTTTGTCTTCCCCGAGACGTACACTTTCGTTATCTGAAACGGGCGCAACTGTCGCCTCGGCCACTAGGTGCTCCCTCCCCGGGTCTGTGCTATTCCGTCTGCCCCTGGCTTCCAGTACTTTGACGCTCTCGTCAACTCTTACTACCAGGGCGCCAAGACGTTCCCCGTCGTCCTCCACGACGTCCACATGCTGGCAGAGGTCTTCCACCTTTTCGCCGAGTTGTTCCACGTCTTCCGTCATGCCAATCAGTTCGCCGAGTTGTTCCACGTCTTTCGTCACGCCAATCCGTTCGCCGAGTTGTTCCACGTCTTCCGTCACGCCAATCCGTTCGCCGAGTTGTTCCACGTCTTCCCTCGCGCCAATCAGTTCGCCGAGTTGTTCCACGTCTTCCCTCATATCATCCGAAACGGGCGCAACTGTCGCCTCGGCCACTAGGTGCTCCCTCCCCGGCTCCGCGCTATTCCGTCTGCCCCTGGCATCCAGTACTTTGACGCTCTCGTCAACTCTTACTACCAGGGCGCCAAGACGTTCCCCGTCGTCCTCCACGACGTCCACGTGCTGGCAGAGGTCTTCCACCTTTTCGCCGAGTTCTTCCACGCCTTCCGTCACGCCAATCAGTTCGCCGTCAATTTTCGCCGATAGCTCCGTCTTCCTCTCTTTCAGCTCGGCAGCGAGGTTGTTTCTCGTCTTTATTTCTTCTTTCAGCTCGGCAAAGAGGTTGTCGTTTGCCGTCTTCATTTTGGCAGCGAGGTTGTGGTTTGACGTTTCCATTTTGGCAGTGAGGTTGTCGTTTGCCGTCTTCATTTCAGCCATTTCCGTCTTCATTTCAGCCATTTCCGTCTTCATTTCGGCGAATAATTCTTTCATCATTGCTATCATCCTGGTTTCCGAATCTCCCTCCATCTTGGTTCTAACGTTGCAACTTCTGACGATGTAATGAAACTAGAAGCAATTCGACGTATCCCACTTCTGACACCAGTGTAACTTTTTGGTTGGGTGTAAAGTAAAGAAGACAGATGTAGTCGAGATAAAGAAACACTTTTATTTCCGTAAACAGTAACTTTGTACACTCGTTGCAACAAGAAAGTCTTTTCCGATTCTCCAACAGCACGGCTCCGAACTAGTAACACCAAGAACTAACTCTTCTCCGTCGGCACAACTCTCCACATCGTCTGTCCGTCTCCGTCGGCACGACTACTCAACCTTCACATACGTCTGACTGTCTGGACTGACTCTTCTGTCGCACTTTACCGCTATTTATATCTCCCAGGCACTATTCTGGAAAGTTCAGTTATTCGGTGGAATACAAAGAGGAATATTCCAGAAGCTTCTATCCTTTTCTCTCTTTCGGCAAGCGCCCCAACAATGCGGCCATGCTCTGTCTCTTTCCTTCGGCTCCTTTGCGGTAGTGCCGACAATAATGCGATGCGTGACACTACGGTTGTCGGCAATTAGATGCGGCGGGCGCGGTGACACTATCGTATCATTTGTTACAGTAGAGTATTTCGACTAATATTAATTAAAAGCGAGCAGGGTTGCGGTGCGGTAACCTTTGCGGCCCTCAGTTGGGAGATCATGTGTTCGATTCCCCACTGAACACGCACTCTGACTTAGGGTTTTCCGTGGGGTTTCCCTTGTCATTTAGATGAATGCTGAGTTACATATCTTCATACCTCGGCTCTCCTGTCCACCATTTCCCGTTCCCTTCATCCCCCTTTCATCCATTCCAGGATTGTAGGACCAGGCGATGGTGTTCGGTGAGTAGTGGCTGGATGGTGGCTTGTACTCAGTGTAGGGTTTCATCTCCGGCATCGCTACGGCTCGACCCTTGCGGGCATTGGCCTGTAGTCTTACCACAGTCTTACCATGGATGGTCTTTGGATGGTCTTACTGGTGTCGTTTTGACCGCCCTGGCGGATTCCTCCTTCCTCGAGGTCCGGCCGGTACTCCGAAGGTGGCAGTTTGTCCAAGTGTGACGATGGGCGACGTCAGATACGTTCTATCTGAAAAAGTTAGGGACGCCGTCTCAGATTTCGTCGATTCGGATCTAAACGCCCTTGGGATCTTTCCTTCCGTCCCTACCGCCGAGGGCTCACGGCAGAATGCACAAAGGGCCGGGAGCCTACGTGTGGAGCTGCGCTCCAGTTGTGGGGGTCCCTCCGTTGTACCCTTACCTTTAGTAAAGGTGTGTCTCGCGAAATTGTATGAAGTAGGAGCGTGTCTCCATGAGAAAAAGGTTTGAAAAACTCGGATATAGGCTATAAATAGGTACAAGCAAGTATGATTTTCAATATAAACATGTTTTAAGAAAATATAGTATTATTTCTGACACAAATAATAACAGGGAAAGTAATATTAAGAATGGAGCTTGTTGCATCACAATAGCTCAATTATATTCCGAAAAATTGTAACCTGAAAAGTCATTTTCGTCATCAATTGCGCTGGAAATAATGAAGGGCTTCCATTTACAAAAAAAGTAAAGGTTTCACTCCCTTTTTTGTTCTATCTCAATCTTCAACATCACAATTTCTTGGGATGTAATACTGTGATATAAGAAATTCTCACCTTAATGTCATTTTCCATGATATGAACTGCGTTAAAATAGTTCTAGTTTAAAAAGTTCTTTGTGGTTGAAACCCATATTTTATTGCCGTTTAGTTATATATCAATTCTTTCAAAGTTCCCCCCCCCCCTCTCTTAATGTTAATGAAAGTCTGTTTTATCTTTTTTCTATATTTTCTGTCATTATCTATTCACATTCCTATTTCAGAGCATCTTAGTTCTTATACCTAATTACATCAAATAATAGACAATAAAATATGTGGAATAAGGTTAGCTTGATGATAGTTCCTCGGCCTAACAGTCAGGTCAAATTTGGGTAACTGCCAAAGCTTTCAGCGACTAACTCTGCTGCCACCCTAGGGGAACTGAAGCTAGTTTCTTCTTATTTTTTTATTCTTATTAAAATAGGTGGTCTTGTGGTGTATGTGGTAGCATTTCCTTTGGCCGTACGTAGCGAGATATAACATTTTCAATGGCGATATCTATGAGGGCCTCGCCTAGGCTGCGAAACCCTATGCATTTCCATGATAAGAATATTCCACTTAGTGTCAGCTCTTTTCTGGGAACCAGAAGCACCAGCTGTAATGGCACCATGAATATCGAAATGCACAGGAAGATGGTCAGTGTCTAGGTTGTGATACACAGTGAAGTTATTTGAAAGTGTCGCATCTTTTGTTGCAAGTAGGAAATCAAAAATCTAAGGATCAAAGTGCACTGTTCTATGTCAAAATGTAGGTTCGGGGGGGGGGGGGATAGATGTAACTCAATTTCCTCATTTTTTGTTATACGTTCAACCAGAGCTACGTTTTCTCGGTGAGAATGCCACCAGGGGTGCCGAGCATAGAAATCTCCTGCAATTATAACGTGCTCGTGTAAAGCGAAGATTTGTTCGAGGTGTCATATGAAGTCTGGGGAGTTAGGGGCCGATGAAGTGCTACCAGCATCACCATTCTGTTGTTAACACGAGCATTCAGAGCCGTGCACTCTAGTCCTGCCAGTGCGGACAGCGTGACAGAAGCATGAGCAACTGTTTTTGAGCAAAATAGCAGTACCAGTTCCCCTGTCTACCAGTCCTGTTGTTCCAAAATATCTGGTAACCTCGGGGCTCAAAAGTGTGCCCCTGTTTTAATTTTGTTTCTCAAATAAATGTGTCGTCAATTTTGTTACGCCGCAGCTAGTTTTCAGGTTCGTGCTGCTGCCTATGAATGCCGGGAGGTCATGTTGCACATTTTCTAGGTGTGACCTAGTTGTTGACAAATGAAACATTTTGTGATAGAGTTAATTTTCATGACCTCCACGGTGACCATCATATGGCAGACCTCTCACTCCAATTTTTGGTTGTTGGTGGTCCTGTCTAGACTAACCTGGTATATCGACAGAGGCCTGCCGTGAGAGTGTAGTTGACGCACCTAGATGCCAGTATACCCTTTCTGCTCCTGGCACTCCTAAATGTAATCTTCCTCCAGGTTCACCGGGAGACGTTTCTACATATCTAAGGGGTTGGTCGCTTCTGAAGGTGAAACTGCAGTTCTCTATGCCGAGGTCCTTCAGGAGCTGTTGTGCTGTGCTCTGTTGTGTTGTATTATACTTTATTTCATTATATTATATTGTTGTTTCATGTCGTGTCATGACATGACATAATATTACATTGTACTGTAATGTATTGTATTATATCATACAGTGTTGTGTTATGTTCAGTGTTCGCAAGATACTACCCCATCCGTAGTCTGCTTTGAGAATAGTACGAAGTAAAATGCATTCTTATGACGTAAATAGCTTAAGGACGGACGATGCCGACAAGCGAGGAGTGATAGGGGGAGGGTTGGCGTAAATCAGGGGAACACAACTTCGGGCCGTGTGACGTATTTAAACGCAGAGCCAGCTTGTACGTTCGTGTGACGTCAGGCGAAAGCGGTGAATTGCTATGCTGCCTAGATCAGCGGCGCTACTTGCACGAAACTGAACGAATATGAAAAATGTTATTTGGGCATGTTTACAGCATGCCCGAGCTGTTTAGGGAGAACCCTCTTCAGCCTAGTCTGAGGGTTTTTATTTGTTGTGTGAGGGATCTTAACGGCGTTAGTGCGAATTTTGTTTGTATTTTGTGTTTTTGTTGACGTTGTGTGGTGTTGTGTGTAGTGGTTTTGTGTTTGTGTTCAGTTCCCCGTGTTTCACACCAGTTTGAGACCAGGCTTCAATATGTAGAAACATTGTCAACTACGTTTCAGATCTTTGCGACCCAGTATTCATTGGATGTTAACAATGTTTCTAGCAGGTAGCAAATTGAATTCATAAATTTACAGTGCGACGGTTTGCTGAAGGACAACTATAAACACAAGGAAGACTTGGCTAATTTTTATAAGAATGTTCCTCAAAGCAGATTTCTGAGGTTGTATGCCCTTGTTGCACGGATATTATGTATGTTTGGTTCCACGTATGTGTGCGAACAAATAATTCTTTTCTGTTATGAACCCTTCTAAATCAAAATCCCGAAGCATATTGTCAGAGCACACTCATACAGGTAGTTTTCGGTTACAAATGTGCCGTACATTACGCCCTAACATTGACAAACTAGTTAAAAAAAAGCGAAACGGCAAATGTCGGAAAATGTCCACCGAATTGTTCTGTATAGCTCTCCTCTAGCTCAGGCAAAATAGTTATAATTTCTGTTCTATTTGCGTTATAACATGACTGTTCACATAAACTAGAATTTATGTATTATGGCATAAAGCCGAAATGTAATTATTTATAATCTGTGACTATTCGTAATTGAAACAGTCAGCATTAAAATTACGATGTCCCGCACGCCTTTCCGCTGTAACGTCACACGCTCTACTGGCCGTCGTTGGGAGCATATGAGTCGAATGAGCTGACGTGACAGCAGCGATACCTGTCTTCCCCTGGCGTAAATGGAACTACCTTACTGGTCATAATTTCGGCTACCCCTACCGAACTCAACACACAGCGACGCATTCCACCCCTCCCTCGATCGAGGGAAAAGGCCGGATTGCATCAACTACACAATGCTAGACGCATCAGATAGTATTTTGGGAACACGATTTCTTATGTTGTATTATGCTATGTTGTGTTATTTTATTTTGTGTTTAGCTTAATTTAACCTTTTATGACACATTTTAATGCAATTGAAAATATTTAAAGCGTAATCTCATATTTAACAATTGACACTTTGCTCTCAGGTGATCAATCGCTGGTCACCTGAGTAGTTATAGTCCCTCCTTAAGCAATTGGATTAACGATATTTTCGCCGCTAGATGGCGTTAGTGTCGCGTGGCGCTAGTGTCGCCTTTTGATGACGGGAAATTTGAAAATTTCAAGATGGCGGAAAATTTGAAAATTTCAATTTGGCGGAACATTTGAAATTTTTCCCGCCAAGTGGTAGATTTCAAATGTTCAAATTTTCGCGCCATCTAATGTATGTCAAATTTCGCGCCATGAAAATGCGCCACAGTGAAAAAACTATGATGTTAAATTTGAGAATTTGAATTTTTTTTCTGTGAGCGTAGTTAATTTCAAATTTTCAAACTGCCTGCCATCAAGGGCGCGCCGCGCGCCACTAACGCCACGGGATAATCGTTAACCCGATTGCTTAAGGAGGGACTTTTGATTAGATTATTATTTATTTTTTATTGAGAAGATGCATTCAAAAAAGAGTTTAAATTATTGTTGTACGAAAAAAGGAGTACAAACCTGTTTGTTGGTTGTAAAAAATTGGTTGCAAACGATGTGTTCCGTGTGGCTTGGATGGGTAATGATGAAAGATGATTTATCCGTTGAGGAGCAAGTGCAAGTTGCCACCTTGAGGACAAGTGCGGGTAACGAAGCCGGGATTTGCAGCAGGAGGAGCCGTGGTATGCCTTGCAGGGTTGGCAGGTCGTTCCTCGACGAGAGCTCGGTACCCACTGAGGGTAAAATGAGACGTCTATGTGGATGAAAGGGGCATCCGGTGTAAGAGCTGTGTTTGCAATCGCAGACACACCCGCTGGGGTGGGGGAAGGAGTGGGGGGATGGGGTTTTCTGGCATAGGAAAAAAACCGTTGAGATTTTACCGCCAACCGTTGCTATTTGAGAGATTTAGCCGTTGAGGAGGAAGAGCAAGTTGACACCTGGAACATAAGTTTGAGTGACGAAGCCGGAATTTGCCGCAGGAGTTGGCATGTCGTTCCTCTACGAGAGCTCGGTCCCAGCTGAAGGCAAGATGAGACGTCTATGTAGATGAAAGAGGTATCAGGTGTAAGCGCAGAGTTTGCGAACACGCCCACATCCGTTGGTGATGGGTGGGTGAAGGGGGGAGGGGGGTGGAAGGGGAGGAGGGGGGCAGATTGCGATATACCACAACCGCAGGATGGGGTTTTCTGGCACAGGAAAAAACCGTTGAGATGTTCCCACCAACCGTTGCTTTTTTTTTTTGAATAAAATAATATGATTGGTGAACCTTGAGCGTGTGGATGTTGAACGAGTACTCTGTCTTGACGGACGCTAAGCATCCAATCGCCGAGAATGTGATCTGCCATAATATATGTCGGTGAATGGTCTAAGTGCGCTGATAAGCATCTGCCGAGGTACATCCGCTCTAGGTTTTTTATCATTTGCTGCATTTTGACTGCCTAGATGTATTGTTGCTCGTAGAAAACGAAAAAAGGCACGTGATTTGCGGAAGGGAGAAGTGATGTGCTCTTGACGGGTGTTGGGAAGCAAAGAAGGGAATGATCTTGGAGGAATGGGGAAACGTGATATGCGGAAATGACGTGGCGTGATCTGATTGGATAAAATAAGACTAGTTGGGATTTGGTCGTTAGGATTCCAAAATGACGATGATTGGTGGAAATAAGGTGCGTTGCCATTGGATGAAAAATGCGGAAGCAAGCTTTGCCTTATAAAAAAGGGAGAGAAAAAGGAATTGCAGGAATGACAGCGTTGCTGATGGTGAAAAAGTATAGTTTAAAAAAAACGAAAAAAAGTCGGTTAACGGATTTGCATTTAAATCTTTCAAGAACCAGATATGAAAATGTTGAAAAAAAAACCAACATGGAATATGTTTCCAAATTTTGTATTTTCTGAAAAAAATGGCTTCACAATTTTGCTTAAAATATCAATTATATTGATACGTATTAGTTGAGCCTTGTTTTTTCCTCGTTTGCTTGTTTTTCTTCGTCTTCTTTGTTTTGAACATAGCTTCATATTTCTAGCGTATTTAACAGACATGCTTTAATGTTAAGCCAGCAGTTAAAATCCGATTAAAATGCGCAGACTATGGTTGAACACTTAACACTATCAAATTAAGATAACAAAATAATTCAAGAGCTGATTAGCATGCTTCTTTAAAATGTTTGCCATACCTTTTAAAGAAGGCGTTAATATGAGTCTCTCACACAGATAGAAAATGCTGGAAGATAATATGCAACTTGTCTTCATACGCACACGCAAGCGTTCCGTGGCAATTACGTGCTTTGAAACCGATCTCCATCTCGCTCCAACAGAAGGCTAAGGGATGTGTGACCGTGTTTCTCTCACGGCTTAAGCGGCCAACAGACACACGCCGCATACATGTCGGAACTTGTCGACGTTAGCATTTGCGCGCATGTCAGGGTATCCAGTTACGATAAGGTGTTATATATCCCGACAGTTTACCTCGAAATATGTGATATAAGAATAAAAGCTTAAACATGTAGTTGATTGAAACATAGAATAGTTTAATGATGTTAAGCAAACCATTACAAGCAGACACACAGCGACGCAAAATGAACAAATATATGAATATAACATAGTTCAGAGCAATAATGAATTATTTGTTTTTTCTTGTTTGCCTGTCAAATCACACACACACACACACACACACACACACACACACACACACACACACACACACGCACACACACACACACACACACACACACACGGTCGCTGATGTTTTTTATTGGAGAGGAAAGCGTTAGCAAATTGTTTTCTTATTATTTTAATACTAGCGGGATACATATGTTATTGATAGCTGGGAAAAGAATGAAGAAGCTTATGAATATATTAGTAACAACTATGAAAATAAGGATATTGAGTGCAACAGCCGTTTGAATGTTACACATCAGAATTGTTTGCAGAAGTATAGTATTAATTTAGGAGAAATGTTGTTACTTTCACTGTCCTTCCTTCTACAAACTATTTCATACACAAGACGGAGAACAGAAGACAACGGAGAATTATCACAAAAAAAGAAAGAAATATAAGGTATTTGAAAATTAAAACCGACAGCAAGGAATATATTGGGAATTGATAATGTTACAAGTGTATTTTGTATCATTTGTGGTTTTTTTTCAGCTTAGCAAGTTTCTGTGTGCCTGTTACGATTAAAAGCGTATACCAAGGAATATACACTTGATTAAAGTTAAGATAACAAGATAATTAAAAAATATGGATTATACTAGCTGAAACATGCATTGTTACCCGTAGTTTGATGATTTATCCCTACAACTATGAGATGTTGGACTTTGGCTGTGCATGACATAGCTTAAACAAAGATTTAATTAAAAACTCTTATAAAACAGAAAGTAAACAAAATAAACACACCAGGAAAACACAATCCAAAACAAAACACTCTGCTGCACAAACATGGATGCAATTCTCTTTACACACGCACAGTAGATGGGGGAAAAAGTTTTCGCTTGACACGGAGAAAGATCCCATGACGATCGTCCAAGCAACTGAATAACACTCGAGGCAAATGCTAGTTTAAAAAACGCTGAGATTTCTGCTACGAAATATGACCGTTGGCACTTTAAACGATATTGGAAATGTGCAAGAAAATACCTGAAAATGCAGTTTTTGGCCGACAGTTGGGGGAAATCGACTGACGTGGCAAGATGCTAGTTTAAAAAACCTGAAGCAATCATTACCAGGCTTCCGGTATGCTAGGTGGGGGTTTTCTTGGAAAAACACTGGACCTGCGCACGCGCTCTTTGACATACCGAGGCAAGGTGCAGAGGGGGTGGAGGGGGGAGAAGCGAACTCGCGGCGTCTGCAGGAGTTGTTTTTAGCTATGTCAGAAAGACACGTAGCCTACTTTTCCTAGCAAGATGTGAACCGATGACTGACCGGAAGTGTCACGTTTCCTTGTGCATAAATAGTGGGCGTATGATATCTCTTCAGCGGTTCTATTTGAGTGCGTCTAAGATAGCATTACGTTACCTGTTTTGTACGTGTGTATATGTGAAGTGAACGGTTTGCTTTCAGAGTTCATAAGGCCAGAACATAATTATTGCTCACTGTACTTGATAATGAGACATTTAACGGACTGAGCAACCGAAAATTGTGGGTCGCGATAAGCAGTCCTTTGTGTTTTGTTTTTTTTTTTAAAAAAAAGAGAGACGTGTTTAAGCGGTTTTGCCGGAGAGCGAATTAAAAGCGATCTGGGTTGAAATTTTTTTTTTTTTTTTTTTTTTTTTTTTTTTGCAGAGCGCATCCAAAGAGTTTGGAAAAACTGTGTGTGTGTTTAAAACAAAAAGAAAAGGTTTTAGAGGGTATCGCAACATGAAACCGGAACCGCTGGTAAGTCAAGACCTATCCTCGCAGCCTACGCTCGAAATATTAGGGCATAGGCAAAGATCCATGGAAAGGCTTTTTTCAGGCTTTACCGAAACAGAAATTTCCGTGAACCCTGCCCCTAGAGATGCAAACCCCGAGCATTGGGTGACGCGTTTATTTAACGATATTCAAAATTTTGCCAAGGAGAACCTTCTAGACCACGAACCCGGTTATTTAGGAATATCCATATCCGATCAAAAACAGGCAGACAAAGGGTTTAATATGAGTGTGAGACGAACAGAACAAGTGAACGCGGATGCTGTCATTGAGAGCCTCGAAAGGGTCATGCAAAGCAACCAACAGTTCTTGCTTAGCGGCCCTCTGAAAGTTACTTTCGTGTGGACCAAAGAGGTCGCGGGATCATGTTACCGACCATGCGATGCCTGCAGCGGGAACAAAGGCATTGAAGAAATTAAAAACAAAGACCAATTGTGCTTAGCAAGAGCCATTGTTGTTTGCAAAGCCAAAGTGGATTGTGACGTCAATTATACAACGATGAGACGCTCAGAATTTCTGCAAAAACAAAAGGCCGACGTTCTGTGCGAACGCGTGGGAAAAGGTAACGTGAGTTGCACGATAGATGACGTTAGAAGCTTTGATATGGAGTTAAAAGGTTATTCTGTGACTGCGTTTGGCGATCATACCGGCAAAAACGTGTTGTACGCGTCCGATAAGCAATGGGATAAACACATTGACGTTATATTTCACGAGGGACACTTTAACGTCATTGTCGACCTTAACAAGTGTTTCAAATGCAGATACTATTGCCGTCAATGTCACCAGCCCTCGGCACACAAAAGAGAATACCATAGATGCGACGCCAAGCGCTGTAAATGTCATCAGCAATGCGATGCACGTTTCGATGCTTACATACACTGTACCGCGTGCAACAGAGACTTTAAGGGGCCTACGTGCTATTCGAATCACGCCGAGAAAGGCGCATTTTATCCCAAACGGCTATCGGTGTGCAACGTGGAGAAGGTGTGTGCGTCTTGCAATAAGCTGGTGAATTTGAGATATAGAAAAACCTCGCACGTGTGCGGGGAAAAATACTGCAAACATTGCAAGACGCACGTCGATTCTAATCACTTGTGCTTTATGCAACCGTATGCTTGTAAGAACAAAAGAAAACAATATGTCTTTATGTTCATAGACCTCGAATGTGCTCAAAACATGCCCTATACCGGTAAACAACACACCTACGAGCATGTGCCTAACTTGTGCGTGTTATACTAAGCCTGTCCCCTTTGCATCGACGAACGCCACAAGATGGCGTACTGTACCGAGTGCGGCGCCAAAGAATGGGTATTTACGAACGACCCTGTAAAACAGTTATTCGAGCATATCGCGCAGCCGAGGTTGGCAGCCTGTGACGTCATCGTGGTGGCTCATAACCTCAGAGCCTACGACGGCCAATTTTTATTAAGGTACATGGTGGGGCATTTAAAATGGGCGCCGGAGTTTATCATGAAGGGCGGCAAGATATACCGACTCGCTCAACTTCATACCCATGCCACTATCTCGCTTATCGAAGACCTTCGACTTGAAGGAATGCAAAGGTTATTTTCCATATTTATTTAACACCTAGAAAAACGAGCACTACGTCGGTCCCATTCCCGATCAAAAGTATTTCTGCCCCGAAGGCATGTCGGTAGAGACCCGAAGAGCCTTCGAGCAATGGCACGACGAAAAGGTTGCCTCCGAGTACGTCTTCGACATGAAGGCGGAAATGGTGACGTACTGTAAATTGGACGTCTTTCTACTCAGTCGGGGAGTTTCCAAATTCAGAAGGGAATTCTTAGACGAGAACGGCATAGATCCGTTCAGGAAATGCGTCACCATCGCTCAGGCTTGCATGTGCGTGTGCAGGACGCGCTTCATGCCGTCGAAAAAGATTGCCCTCTTACCCGTGGGCGGGTATCGACTAGCGGACAGGCAGTCTCGCATAGCATGCATATGGCTGACTTGGGTAGAGTCACAAAATAATAGTGTTATTCAGCACGCTATGAGAGGACGCGAAGTCAACATCGCCGGCCACAAGGTGGACGGGTACAGTGAAGAAGACCGAACCGCGTACTTCTTCCACGGATGCTTCTACCACGGCTGCCGGCGATGTTTTCACAATCGCCACGCCCCCATATACAACACGGCCAACGAAACCATGGCCACCAGGTTGGAGAGCACAGAGAAGGTCGCGGCCAAGATCCGACGGGCCGGCTACGCCGTGGTGGAAATGTGGGAGTGCGAGTTCAACGCCATGATGAAGGCCAACTGCGAGTTCGAGTGCCACGCTAGAGGCTTCCCGGTACCCGAAACCCTGAATCCCAGAGACGCCTTCTACTGAGGCCGCACCAACTGTACCAAGAAGTACTGCGAGTCCGAGGGGGACAGGAAGATCTTCTATTACGACGTGTGCAGCCTGTACCCGTTCGTGAACAAGACCAAACCCCACCCCGTCGGCCACCCGAAGATCCACGTGGATCGCTTTCCACGCTTGGAAGACGTGCGCGGCGGGCTCATCAAGGCCGTGGTTCTACCGCCGCAACTCCTGTACCACCCGGTGCTGCCGGCGCGCATCAACGGCAAGCTCTTGTTTCCCCTATGTCGCGCTTCTGCGGAGATGGAGAACCAACATGAGTGCGAACACCGAGAGCACGAGAGGGCCCTGAAGGGCACCTGGGTGGTCGATGAAGTCAAGGTAGCCCCCGAGGAGGGCTATCGCCTCCTCCAGGTCCACGAGATCTGGGAGTACGACGTGGTGCAGTACGACCCGGCCACCGGAGCTAAGGCAATGTTCGAGGCCTACGTCGATCAGTTCCTGAAGATCAAGACGGAAGCCTCCGAATGGCCCTCGGGTTACAACACGCAGGACGCGAGAGAGCGGTACCTGAGAGAGTTCTCGGAGCACGAAGGCGTCGCCCTAGATCCCCACGTGATCGCATCCAACCCCGGTCGTCGCGAGCTAGCCAAGCTGATGCTCAATAGCTTCTGGGGCCAACTCGGGCAGAGGGACAACCTCCCTAAGTGCGAGCTCGTCGACAGGTACGATCGACTCCTGGAGCTGCTCAACGACCCGAGCGTCCAAGTGCAGACCTACGTGCCCGTCACCGACGACGTCATGTACGTGGTGTGGAGGTACTGCAAGCAGAGCCCCAAGGTGAACCCCACCGCCAACGTCGTGATAGTGGCTTACACCACGGCCCACGCCCGCCTGGTGCTCTACTCTTACCTGAAGCGACTCGGAGAACGGGTGTGCTACTTCGACACCGACTCCGTCGTTGCCGCCGCCGCTCCGGGGGAATGAACGCCGTCCGTCGGACGCCTCCTGGGAGACATGACGGACTAGCTGGAGAAGTACGGGCGGGGTACGTACATCTCCCGGTATGCGTCGGCGGGGCCGAAGAGCTACTGCATGGAGATCCGGTCCCCGGAGACGGGTAAGACCTTCTCGGTGTGCAAGGTCAAGGGCATTACATTGAATTCGGGCAACTTGCAGCTGGTGAACGCCGAGGTGACTCGGAACACGGTGCGCCAGGACCCCGGCAAGACGGTGACGTTGACGGCCACCCAGATATCGAGGAAACCGTTGTGGACGGTGGTGACCGAACCCTGCGTGAAGACTTTCCGCATGCTGGTGACCAAGCGAGTGCCGGCCGAGGGCTTCGATTCTTACCCTTTCGGTTACAAAAGGGTACGGGATAAATAGAGACAGCCGGTGCGCCTGCGGGGTCAGTTCGAACCAAGACCCTCATGATGCGACGACGACCGACTGACTTGAGACGGTTTAGTTTTCCCAGCGCGATGCTGGTGGCGGAGCCGTCGCGATGCGGAAAATCGGCCTTCGTGAAAAACCTCATACGTCACGCCGACCGCATGTTCGACAAGCACCCGAAGAGGGTTCTGTGGTGCCACCCACCAGAGTACTCACCGAGGCTCGAAGACTTGCCTCGGAAGTGCGAGGCCCACCCGGGTATTCCCCAACTGGAGGATGTGGGAGAGAACTTTCTGGTTATCTTGGACGACCTGATGGCGGAGGGCGGCGGAACGAACGTGTCCAATTTTTTCACCAGACACTCTCATCACAAGCGCTTCGGAATCGTGTACATTCTGCAAAACATGTTTGCGGAAGGGCAGAAGTATAGGAACATATCTCTGAATGCAAACTACATCGTGATCTTCAAGAATAACAGACACAAAATGCAGATAGAAAGACTGTGGCAGCAGATCGAACCCAGGAACTCTAGGTTTCTGCTGGAGGCTTTCGAAAGGGCTACCCAACACCCACACGGATATCTGGTGCTGGATTGCACGCAATACACGCCCGACCGTTACAGGTATCGAACCGGCGTCCTTCCGGACCAAACGCTCTCTTATTTCATACCCAACCGAGAGCGTTGATCAAAAAAAAAAATTTTTTTTTTTCTTCGCTATATATATATAGCGGGTGTTTCTGGACTCCACATGCATTCGCAGGTTGTTTTGACACGTTAAATAAGTTGCATCGGACAACGCGAACCTCATTCCCCGTGCCATCATGGTTAGAGACACGTTGAGCATTGCCAAATTGCCAAATTGAGCAGTCCGCTCGTAGCGAGACAGCACGGAAATCTGACGGCCTTAGCCAGGGCGAAGGCGCCTCAGCACAAAAAATTGTTAAAAAATGCCGACGGAGATCTGATAAAGGCCATTTGCGAATGTATGCTCAACGTGTGCAGAGGTCAGGTGCAATTTCCGCAGAAGTACCTAAATCGCTTGAAGAGAAGTAAGGAGTCTTGGAGGAAGTTGGTAGATAAGCGGGTTCCCTTAAAGAAAAAGAAGAAAATATTGATTCAAAAAGGAGGTTTTCTACCGGCGTTTCTGCTCTCCGTATTAGCTTCGCTGGGAAGCGCTCTCGTGTCCAAATTTTCAGGATGAAGTACGGGAGACAGGTCGTGGTGGCCGCCCCGTTGCCGAAAACCGCGGAAAAGCTTCACGTCATAGACAAGAGCATTTCTAGTCTAGCTAAAGAAATGGAGAACGTACAGCGAGCCAAAAAACTGTCTGCCGACGAAAAGTGGCGTCTGGTAAAATATAAATTGGGGAAGTATCTGGATCTGGTGTCACAAGTGAGACAACCCTTCCTTAGCAATCACGACGACGATGACGACGATGCTTACGAGGACGTGGACCGAGACGTGCGGGTGAAGCGCGAGGTCGCTCCTAGGACGATCAAACGACACCCTCTATCCCCTCGCAAGAGAAAGAAGTCAAAGTCGCCCACCTCCACGTATCAATTGCGCCCCCGCCGTTGGGTGCCCCTGTAACAAAAAAAAAGCGATGAAGGAATGGACTGCGTTGAGGCGATTGTATGCCAAACTGGAACATTATGCCGGCCTGGGAACGGTGAAGTCCCTGCGAAAGGCCACCGGAGAGTCAAAGATCAACATCGAGTCCTTCCTTCGAACCCAGGAAAGTTATACTTTGCAGAAGCCCGTAAAAAAGCGGTTTCCCACCAGATACTATCACGTGACCAATATGGACGATCTCTGGGAAGCCGACCTCAACGTCATGAGCAGCGTCAGAGAACATAACAAGCCTTATGCTTACATTCTCACCATCATCGACGTATTCTCCAAATACGCGTGGGCCGTTCCTCTGAAAACGAAATTTGGCGCCGAGGTGGCGGAGGCGTTTCGTTCCATATTTTCTCAGCGAGTTCCCCGGGTCCTACAGACGGACAAGGGAACCGAGTTCACCAACAAGACGTTTCGCGACTTTCTAAAGAAGCACAGCGTGCAACATTACACCACCAAAAATAACGTGAAAGCCAGCGTCGTGGAACGGTTTAACCGAACCCTGAAGACCAAGATGTGGAGATATTTCACTCACAAAAGCTCTTACAGGTACGTGGAGGTTCTTCCGGCCCTACTCGAGTCGTACAATAGTTCGCATCACAGGTCCATAAAGATGGCGCCCAAGCAGGTCAACGAGTCTAACATCTTGCAGGTATACCGCAACTTGTACGGAGACAGGCATCTGCCGCGGCCTAGCAGACCCAAATATATCGTCGGCGATCACGTGCGCTTTTCCAAGGAGAAAATGAAGTTCGACAAGGGCTACGAGCAGAACTGGACGGGCGAGATATTGGAGATAGCCGAGGCGGTGCGCGGTCGACCAATGGTATATAAGTTGAATGATATGGCCGGAGGAGTCATAGACGGCGTATTTTACACCGAAGAGCTGCAAAAGGTCGCGCTCCCCGAAACTTTCAAAATTGACAGCATTTTGCAAACTAAAGGCAGAGGGCGCAACAAACAGGTGTTGGTGAAGTGGAAGGGATATCCGGCCAAATTCAACTCGTGGGTCCTGGCTTCGACCATCGATTCGGCATGATCAAGACCAAGCCTTTCTCCCTCACGCTGGAGAGCAATGCTTCGATGGATCACTTTACCGATAACACCACGGCAAGATTCTCAATAGTCTTGCCCGAGAGGATCGTCCTACAGGGGGAATGGGAGGTGGCTCTGCAGAAGGTCGGGTATCCGGTGAAATTCTACAACGTCGCCCCGGACGAAGCCCGCGTCACGGGCACCAAATACACCATGACGCACCTTCCCACGCATTCCGAGTTCAGCTTGCAAATCCCTCGAGGCATCGTGCACCATCCTAAAGACCTGGTGAAACTCGTCAACGACGTCATTCTCGAACATTTGTCGGTAGAAAATTTCTTCCTCTTCGACGAGAGCAAGAACACGGCAAGCGTGAATGCAACGGTCACACGGTTGCACCGCGCATCCTTCGAAGGGTACGTGGAGAACGTGGTGCGCATGGCTATACCGTACGTTCCCTCCGAATACGAAACCTTCAAGGATGAGCCCCGGCATAAACCCGAAGCCGAAATCCACGCTCACCCAGTCGAAAAGCCCTCGGGAGTAGCGCAAAATGTTCGAAAACCCAAAACCCTCGCGTTTTCTTCGACCCAGCCACCACCACCCCACACACCCTCTGCGCCACACAGGGAAGGCCTTCCGCCACCGAGGTCCGGCGAGCACGATTCTGATCCCCTGCATCGCATTCACAGTTTGATGCTGACTCCGACGTTGGCCAAGATGTTAGGCTTCAAACCCTATACCAACGTCATTCTCCAGGCAGGACCCAAACATCCTTACGAAATGTTGATCTATTGCAACCTAGTCGCACCGCAAGTGGTGGGAGATACCTTCGTCCAGGTGATAGAGAGCTTGGTGGTGGAATACGAGAGAAGCAATAACACTTACATGACGGACGAAAAGACGTTCTTTCCCCAAAATTGGGTGCCCCTCGTGCAACAGGACTTCAAGACGGTCAACATAGAATTTAAGGTACGGTTATGGCGATCTCTTGCCATTTGCCGACGGATTTTCCTCTACTATGGTTCTCGCTTTCCAACCCAAACCGCAATAATGGATGTGCAGACCGTCACACAGTACTATCTTAATCAGGCGGGTGGCGCATTGGACGATCGCGATTTCATTCTGTACAGGGGAAAGCGCTTTCAGAGAGGCAGTGGACTATATTCTGCTCTTGGAGGACTCTTCAGAAGGGTACTACCCTTTCTAAAGAGCAGTGCAAAGGCTGTCGGGAAGGAAGCGCTCAAAGCGGGCGCTCACGTGCTGTCCGATGTCGCCGCGTCCGGAACATCGCCGAAGGAGGCCCTGAAGCGGAGGCTGAAGGAGACTGGGTCCAACTTAAAGCGAAAGGCCGACGAAAAGATCGATGCTATGCTCGGTTCCGGATTGAGACGCAACAAAAGAATAAAACGAACCAAACGTAGCCGTGACAAACAGTCGAAGCCGAAACGCGGAAGGCACAAGGTTCAGGACGTCTTCTCATAATGGCAGACGAAGCCGTGATCATGAGTTACGAACTGGATCTCTTTAAGGATGTCCCCGTTCAGATGAGCATCGAGGAATCTCGAATCTTATTCCTAAACCCTCAAAACACGTTAATGAAGAATGCGCCAATTACCTTTCATTATTCGGGAAATGCAGACGATTACCTAGACCTGACTTTCGTCGTGCTCGAACTCGCTGTGAGCATCGTAGACGATCAGGGAGTAGACATCGAACCGGAAGTGAATGCCACTTTCGTCAACAATACATTAAACTCCCTGTTTCAACAAATCGAGGTATCACTGAACAACGTCATCGTATCCATACCTCAAGCCGGCTACCCTGCAGAACTTATTTCGAGACGCTTCTCAATTACTCCGAAGATGCCATGAACTCCAAGCTAGAATCTTCCCTGTGGAAGAAGGACACGGCGGGCATCATGGACTCTTTCGTCACCAATGCCGGGTTTCAGTGGCGTCACGGCTTCACCAAAGGCAGCAACGTCGTTCAGCTCATAGGCCCACTTTCCAACGCCCTATTCAGATAGGAGAAGCTCATGCTGAACAACGTCAGCATGAGCATCAAGCTGACTCCTGCCTCGCCGCAATTCTATTTGTTTTCCGACGTCTCCACCTTTAAGGACTACGCCAAAATCCAGTCTGCTACCCTGCGTCTAAAAACAGTACGACCCTCGCCAACCATCAAGCTTGCGCACCAAGCCGTGCTGACCAAGAGCAATGCAAAGTATCACCTCAAGGATGTCAGCTTTCACGCCCTCAGCATTCCAAAGGATGACGTTCAGCGACGTCTTCATAGGGCAAATTCCCAGAAGGGTAGTCGTGGCCATGGTCACCGACAAGGCTTATTCCAGCGATGTCAGCAAAAACCCATACAATTTACAGCACTTCAACTTGAACTGCTTTCAACTCTATGTCAACGGTCAACCCGTTCCATCCCAACCGCTCCAACCCGACTTTTCAAACGGCCACTATCTGCGATGCTTTCAGACCCTGCAGGACGGTCTAGGAATTCACTGCAAAGATGAAGGGCATTCCATCTCCAGACAAGCATACCCCGCAGGATATACGGTAATGGCCTTGGATCTAACGGCCGACATGAGCGCCAACGAATATCACATCTCGGGGCAGCGCCACGGTACCGTCTCTATAAGCATCGGTTTTGCAAAGACCTTGGCAGAACAGGTTATACTCTTGGTGCTGGCGGAAATTCACCGCACTCTCGAAATAGACGCTAACAGCTCCACTTTGGTATCATGAACACCTTTCAAATACAACAATTTTTATCGACATGCCCCTCCACGCGTCCTCACTTTTCGGGCGTCTACCCCTCCGACAAGCTTCCCAAAATTCATACCATTAGAAGGCTCCCCTTGGCTCTAGTCGCCAACACGGATCCCAGCACGAAATCGGGCAACCACTGGGTTTGCATCTTTGTCGAAAAGAACGGTCAGGGTGAATATTTTGACAGTTATGGAATAGGCCCCAATCTGCCCCATTTTATTCAATTTCTGAACAACCTCTGCGGTCCCCGATGGTCCACTAACTCCAGAAGGCTGCAAGGTCATGACAGCACCACCTGCGGTCATTACGTCATCGACTATCTCTCGCACCGCTGTTCCGGTCTTCCTAAGGTTAAATTATTTTCCAAATTTCTCGTCAGCAATTTCGCCCATAATGATGATGTCATTCTCAAAACCTACAAACGCGTATGCCAAGCAAAGTGCTCTAATGCTCAACAGTCCTGCCAACCTGTGCAGGTAAGAAGCTGCCGCATTGAAACGCCCATACATCGTGACTTGCTATTCGCATGTATCATCACCATCTCTCTTGTCTGTGCTTTCAGAACACGCTTCCGTTGCTATAAAACACTCAGTCGTGCCGTCCGTCGCAGTCAGTCATGGAGAACGCGCAGGGAGACACGCCAACCAGGTGAGTGCTCAACCGTATTTTTCTTTCTTTTTTTTTCATTTGGTTTTAGTTTGACATGCATTCGAAACGGTTCATTTCTGTATCTCTCTCTTGTTTCAGTGCAAACAACGACAAGTGCCGTGCAAAAAGGAAACTTCGCATCTCCGATGCCGACGTTACGCAACTCGTGAGCAACGTTAGTCCCGCTCCAACAGAACAAGAAGATGTTAACCACCAACCCAGCACCGTAGTGGGACCTCTGTCGGACATCTACTTCCTAAATCCAAAACAGAGCAAATTCGTGTGTGTGGGTTTTTCACCCGTGTTGCCGCACCAGCTGGTGGTCACCATTGTAAAGTGCGGGCAGCGCAACGTAGTGGTCCTGGGTTCGATACAGTGGCAAAATCTCGTCGATATTAAGGCTATCATTCAACGCCGTTTTGAATCCGGACAGGGCCCTCTCCAATCCTACCAACTCAGCAACGGCGTCCTCGTTCTCATCAAAAATGTATTTGGAAAGCTAAAGATCGTCCTCAAAGATCTGCAAGGGGTCACCGTCACGATCAATCACCAAGAGTAGATCGTGCTGGATAGCCTGCAGCGAATTATCACAGACATTCTCTATCACAAAAAGAAAGAGGAGGCCGACGTTCAAAATCAGATAATGGCATACCGCAAGTACATGCTTCACCATCATGCCTCCGGTGTGCCCTTCGACAACATGAATTTCACGCAGTTCACCAAATATATACGCTCTGCTAATTTCAGGACTTTCCTGGAGGCAGAGCATTATCTCAAGTCTGATTTTGCGCAAAGTATCCAGCGATGAAGACAACGAGGTCCAGTGGTTTGAATTCGTTCCCGCAACGGCCCTATACATCATTTTCTACGAGCAACAATACATCTCGACAGACAAAATGCAGAAACCAAGAGCGGATCCTTAACGGCGGCCGACCTATATAAGGGCAGATCACATTCTCGGCGATTGGATGTTTGGCGTCTATCAAGACAGAGTTCTCGTTCAAAATCCACACGTTCAAGATCCACCAATCAGATTACTTTTGGTAGTAAAATATCAATGGTTTTTTTCCTGTGCCACAACGTCATGTCCGGCGCATGTGATATTGCAATCTCCTTCCCCCACTCCCCCATTCCCATCCCCTTCCCCATCCCCTTCCCCACCCCACCCCCACCCCTCCCCTCCCCCTCCCCTCCCCCATCCCCTTCCCCACCCCTTCCCCCCACGTCCCCTCCCCTTCCCCCCACCAACGGATGTCTGTGTGATCGCAAACTCAGCGCTTCCCCGCCGTATGCCTCTATCTACATATACGGTTCATTTTGCCTTCAGTTGGTGATGAGCTCTCGTGGAGGAACGACCGGCGAACCGTGCAAGACCTACCACTGCTCCTTCTGCTTTCACCCCTTGTGTAGCTGCAATCTCCGTCTTCGTCTGACGCACTTGTGCTCGAGGTGTCAACTTGGAATGTACGAAGATCTCGCCGAACTCAACGCGCAAATCCAACAGTTTCTCCGCAAGTACCGCAGCAGATGCTCCACACCAACTGCACCTGCTACTCCGTCCTCCTAAAGTTTCTGGAAAACGGACGACGCATCGAGGTGCTACTGCCCAAGGAACGACAAGTGTTGCTGCACAACGGCAATATCATCTTTCGTCGTTACGCTCCAAACGACGTCGACCTCGTTTGGAACCAACTTTCTATTGCCAACCAGCAGACTTGTGCTCCTTTTCGAAGGTGCACACAACATTACAACTTACCCTCACAAAACACTCACATCGACGGCCCTGCACCGTTTGTCAAAAACTGTCATCTGTGCCAACATGTCCCTGGAAGCTCTTAACAAACTAGAGGAACTATCACACAGTGCAGACACTCTAAGCGTATCTTCGCTTCAACAGAACGTGCCGTATCGTGTCGTCGCCGTTAAAACCCTCGACACGATACATGGAACCAAACTCGTCGCCAAACTAGACAACGACACCGAAGTGTTCCTACCAACCAGATTCGCCAAGGCCTCTAGCGAACTCATCAGCAAACTCAACTCAACATCCTTCTGCATCATCTACGGTGGCGAAGAAAAACTTCGAAGCGGCTTCAAAAGGTACATCGTCAAGTTTACCCCTTATTCCAAAAAATAATGTCCTGTGAAACAGATCCTTTCAACGTGGGAAACAATCTCACCATCAAACTCCTATTCACCGCTCAACTCTCTAGCAAAGGAAATCTTCCCTCTCCCATACGCATTCTATTCTCCTACACCAGCTTCTTCGGGAACGTCAAAATCGTCTCCGTAAAACTAGACATCCAGGATGCCGACGTCCTCCACATCCAATATCTACCTGTCAAAACTCAAAATCGTCAACAAAACGCTCACTGCACCATATTCCTCGGTAACAGCAAAACCCTTCTATATCCAACAGAGGAACGAACTCAGGATGCCATAACAACGACGTCGTCATACCCATCTACATACCAACCTTCGACCAGGAACTTCCGCAAAACTTTTCTCACATAATGCTCTCCTGCGTCACAGAACCCATCTACGATTCATCAACGTTTAGCAGCAGCAGCAGAGAGCACGAAGACATCCAACCAACTTCCAATCTCCATTGCACCACGCAGTTCAAAATTATTCTAGTGAGACATACGCATTAAGAACTTTAGTGCATTAAAAATGTGCTCTTTTACTTATTAAATATATTTGTTCTGTATTTTTGTTTCCACTAAAAAAACATTTGTATGTTAATCTATTTCGCAATTTATCATTCACTACTTTTTCTTTTTAACTTGTAAGAAAAATACACTATGTTAATCCATAACGCTATTCATCATCATTCCTGCCTTTTTTTAGATTTGTAACCAAATATTTGTTTCTGTGTTCAATAATAGTTTTGTAATGTTCAATGGAAAAATACACTGTTAATCCATAACGCAATTCATCATTCCTGCTTTTTTTAGCTTTGTAATCAAATATTTGTTTTTGTGCTCAACAATAATTTTGTAATGTTCAATGTATCTTCTCAATAAATAAATGAATAAATAAAATAGTCCCTCCTTAAGCAATTGGATTAACGAATGGCGTTAGTGTCGCGTGGCACCGTTCATGGCGGGAAATTTGAAAATTTGAAATTAACAACGTTCTCAGAAAAAAATTTCAAATTTTCACATTTTCCACCACTGTCGTCGTTGATAGTGGGAAAAATTCAAATGGCGGGAAATTTAAAAATTTGAAATGAACCGCAAAATGGCGGGAAAATTTTCCCGCCATCTTGAAATTTTCAAATTTCCCACCATCAACGGTGACACTAGTGCCACGCGACACTAACGCCATCTAGCGGCGAAAAAATCGTTAAACCAATTGCTTAAGGAGGGACTATAACTACTCACCTGGTCTGTATGCTAGTCTGATATTACTGTCATCATAAAGATAGACAATGGCATAGAGTCACAGAAGGAAAGTTAGTAAGGAGAATGCGTTGTGTAAACATTTCCTACTCTTTTTATATGAATATATGTATAGACACAGAGTCAGGATGGCTAATCAAATAACAGTTCCGCGAGAGGACTAGGTACAAAAATACGGGAGGAGATAAATTCGTACCGATTCCCTTTCGCACACCGAAATTTTACTACGCATTTTAACACTTAGTGTAAACAAATAGTCAACTTAGTAATACACAAATTTTCAACTTGAGCAGATAAACTGTCCAGACCCTTCACCCAGAATAGGCTTCTTCTGATCTGTGAACTCTGCGTAGCTTTGAATGTATATAGGCATGAGAAAAATACCATTTTCTACACATTGGCACATTAAGTGATTACATTTAATTACGCTTCACCGAACATTTACAACCTGCACACCACCATATTGTTTTTGAAATTGCATTTGCATTTTAAGGCTTTATACATCTGTGTAATCATATTTAGTGTCCACAATAAGATCATCGTGTATATATGAGCTGTCTTTCATTTTAGGAAAGAATTATTGCCACTGGGATTTGCTGTCCAAATTATTTTCTATATAGTAATATGAATATTTGCATATTAAGTTTCTTGCCAGACTGGGACATTTTTCATACTTTCATATACATAATAATCATTATACAATAAGAAACATTAAGAAATAACAAGGAAACTTTGCATTTATATGGTTTTTCTTGTTTGTTTGTTTTTTTTTTTGTTTTGTTTTTTTTTTCTTTGTTTGTTTGTTGTTGTTTCTTTTTTTTTTTTTTTTTTTTTTTTTTTTTTTCTTCCTCCATTGGAAAAGTTTAGTATGTGTTTTCGTTTCACTTGTTTCGTTCTCTTTTTGTATCGTGGCTATCATAACGCTGCAGTATAAAAAGGTTGAGCTTAATTTGCTGAATTGCACCTAATTTGCATACCTACTGTAAGCTAAGTCTTCCAATTTTTGCATGTCAAGAGCTGCGCAGTGGCTTTTAAACTGCTGGCCTCACTTATGAAGCATGTTTTGTTTTGCAGGTTCTGGTTGTAGTTCCTGCATATCGCTTGAACATCCTCGGGTTCTATGTAGTTGATGAGGTGTCCCCAGGCAACTACGGCTTACTGGATCAAGTGGCTGCTTTGGAATGGGTTAATTCCAAAATATCTGCATTTGGAGGAGATCCAGATAATGTGTGCATTATGGGACATGGAGCTGGTGGTATAAGTGTAGGATTACACATGCTTTCACCGAGATCAAGAGGAATGTTTCATAGGGCGATAGCAATGAGTGGAAGTGCCCTAAGCATGTCAGCATTTTTAAAGGAAGAAGACATCCAAAACTACAGAGAATATGATTTTGGATGTGATACCAACCCCGAAGATATACACATAACTTGTATGAGGAATCTCGATGGTGTTGGGCTATCCAGAGAAGCATGGAATATTGTTCCATGGGGTCCAGTTGTGGATAACACAAGCAATCCTTTTCTGCCGAAGGAACCTGAACTTATTCTTGAAAGAGGCTCCTTTAGCAAGGTAAATGAATTTAATTTGTTGTGCCATCATTTTACGGCTGTGAATTATTTCTGTTTTATAAAATTCTTTGAAGATGTTGTATTTTAATATTTCTATATAATTCGAAAAAAAATATTTGCTGCTTAACGAGTATAGTTAGCCACCTTAAATATTTAGAATTTTGCCCTATTTGTAATTTAACCTAGTGTACTTAATTTTTAGATAACCTCTTTATCTGGTTTTTCGTTTCTATTTACCACATTTTCTTTCCCATTTTCAAGTCTGAGCACACATACACAAAGTACATGGTCACATACCCAAAGCAAACTCGAAGCCAGAGTCCCCAGCGCCACAGACCTCTACAGCTAAGCGTCTCAGTGATGGAGGCTACGGGGACTGTTATCCAGGTTAATTCACACACACACACACACACACACACACACACACACACACACACACACACACACACACACACACACACACACACACACACACATACACACACACACTCACTCACTCACTCACTCACTCACACACACATACACACACAAAACATTACAAATCTCGGCCAACAGGATATAAGGAAGACACGCTTGTCTTTATTTCTACTCTCTTCTTAAGAGGCGCCTACTTGCTATACAAATTGGGGCAGGACTGTGCAACAAAATCTGGCATTAATAACATATTTAGTGCTGTCAATAATGTAACATGTAATTTAACTCAGTATACTACAGATGGTTTCAATTGGATGAAAATGAAATAAGCGGTTCATTAATTTAAAGTTTTAAGAAAAATAATGGTACTCCTGGTGAGTCTTATCTTACTGTCCTTCGGCGAAAGTGTTGCATCCCAGTTCTTGCTACCAACACCGGTGATCGAGGTCACGGAGACGTTGACTGGTGAACGGGAGGTCTAAGATTTAAAACTTGCCAGGATCGTCCTCCCTGACTGAGGTGTTTTCTGGTATTCCTCAGTCCTCATAATTGTACAACGCCAGGGAAGTATCCTAAACTTAGGCCTCGAAAGCTTCCTTCCCATATTACGATTCTCAATTATAATTTCGTTTCGTGCATTATTACTGCCTACTGCCTGCAATGACGTATATAATAAGAGCGGGCTTCAAACTGCATGCTTACTCAAAAACTCGTCTGCCAATGAATATCTAGGTTAATGTCTTCTTCACGATGAAATGGATGAGAGCAACAGCGTTTAACACAATACAGGGAATCATTCCGTGACCTCACAAATGACAATTGCAACTTTAAATGCTTGATACTACTTATGTGTGAAGATAGGCAGGAACTTGAAAAATGGATGCAACTTGATTCCAGTAAGTGGATTTCTCACGAAGTAGCACAGTTGTTTGCCCACAACGTGGAGAATTGTACTCCTGGATACAGTCATCAGTCTACAAGTTATATTCAGATTTATTATATTACATCAGTCGGCAACGTCTCCGTAACTGTGAATTTAAGAATTCGTTAAATCTTATATACAACCAGTCTGTGTTGTCCTTCACCAGTAAACACTCATGCATACCCTGAGTTAAGGGTCTCTTAGCTCGAGTGAAGCCAGGCACAACAACGAGCAGAGATATTCTGGATTTAGGTTCCACTGGTGCCCAGAATAATTCGGCAGAACACTGCTTCAAAGGTGACATCATCGGCGGGAGGCGGTACGCTGCTTCAAATTGGCACACCAACGCGGTGGGCACTAGGAACTGAAGAGGACAACCAGGAATCAAACGTGAAACCACGAGGAACAGGAAAGAAGACCAGCATCAGCAGCATCAGGTGGTATCAATGATAGAGAAAGCGGTACTGAGTGCTGATTTTTAACAGTGAACAAATGTAGATGTATTTAAGATGTGGTAAAATGTTGAATTAGCATTTTGTTGAAAATATGGAAATTCAGGATTACAAGGTAGCGATAGCAGGCAAGAAACTATAGAGAATGTAGTTGAATCAGGAGAAAGTAGTAGAACTGTACAAGATAAATTATGGCAGCAGTCAAAAAGAGTAAAAGCAAGAAAACGCAAGTAAATAATTTAGGAATTAAAAACAAAGTTTCAGAAAAGAGACAAAAAATAGCAGCCAGAGTTTATAGAAAAGGTAGAAAATAGCAATCAGGGTTTAGAGGAAAAGATAGAAATGACCAATCAAAAGTTAGAAAAGATGGATAATAGTCATCAGGGCTTAACGAAAAGATAGAGATGGCTAATCGGACGTTAGAAAAGTTAGAAAATAGCCATCAGAGTTTAACAGAAAATATGTAAAATAGCAATCATAGGTTAGACGTAGGACAAATAGAACTAGGAAAGGAGCCATTAAAACAACAAAAAGTGTTAGAAACTTTCAAGTAAGGAATTAGGGATGAAATAGATAACGTTAGGAGTGAAGTAAGGGGAAATAGAGTACAAGTCAGGGGGGAAATAGAAAGCCTGAGAAAGAAAATTAGCCAGGGAATAGAGAATTCGGAAAAGAAAATTCACAAACAGCTTAGTGAAAAATTAGACAAAGTAAGTGAGATAGCTACAAAGCAATTAGAAACGAGTAAACATAGGATAGAAAAATCAGAGAGAGAGTGGAAGGCAGGATGTAAACTTAGAATACATTACAAATCAAGAGAAAGAGGTAATGGTAGAAATTTCTGAGGAAAAGTAAGTGTTACAAGATTTAAGAATAAGTGAAAATGGAGCTAATTCTGTGTCTAGCAATGTAAGTGGAAGAACAGCACCAAATGAGGCGATGCCAAATGCATCCACTGATATTTCGATGCCTCACATAGGTGCAAGCACCTCCAGGAATTCAACAGCATGTATAAATGGAAATGGAAATGACAGTCCAACTGTGCAATGGCCTAGTCATATTTTAAGCGAAGCCGCACCACCAATTTTTGAGAATGAGGCTTCTGATGATCCGAAAGCGTTCATTACAGGGTTACAGGAGTAGCTTGAGGTTAAAGGCAATAGCTAGAGAAGAAAGAAAGGCATTGGTTACAACGAATGCACATGGTGAACTACCGGTCAGTCAATTCGGATGCAGATACATTTTCGTCATGCATTATGTTTTTAGCAAATTTGTAAAAATATGTCTAATAAGAAGTATAACTAACAAAACATGTGTTGGAAAAATAGTCAACGACTATGTCCCAAAGCACGGTAAAGTTGAGGCGGTCTTGACCGATAATGCGATGGTTCATCGCAGCAAATGTTTTAACGAAACTCTGAAAAATAATGGAATAAAATTATATAATCGCTCTTTTTAATTTGCATCCGGAAATCCTATGGAGCGCATTCTCAGGGATATAAGAATATACGTTCGTGTACTTATGCATAGGAATCATAAGGATTAGGTAAGATATTGTCCGGTGGAAGAGAAAATGATTAACTACACCATAAATATGACTACAGGATTTGCACCAGTTAAGCTTATGCTACGTATTGAGCCAGAACCCGTATTTAAAGCACCAGCAGAAACTGTCAATCTAAACCAAAAACAATTAACCGAAGCAGAGAGGGCGAAGAATGCATTTGATAGAATAAGGAGAAAGCCGCGAAACGTAAGTTGAAGGGAAAAGAAAGAAAACATAAGTGGAAACCGAATATAGGCGATTTAGCGCTGGTAAAAAATAAACAAAAACTTTTGAGAAAAATTATATAGAATCAGAAGAAGAAAAGAAATTTATGTATTCTTATTATAGGAAAATATGTACTATATTTCATAAAAGTAAATAACCACCTTCAGTGAGTCCTGCACGAAGGGTCACCTAATTTTCAGGCGTTTCTGCGTATGCTTCCCTTGCTGTTAAGAGGATATGGCAGCCATTGCCTCACCTCGCAACTTCGAAAAGCGATATTTCAGCAATCACTCTAAATTAAAGGGTAAATACTGCAAATTCAACGTTACTACGTCTGCACAAAACATATTACTATTACGTTTTGACTAAATCGTGGACCAGAAGTAAAAAACGTTGCCAGTGTTGCTCTCTCTCTCTCTCTCTCTCTCTCTCTCTCTCTCTCTCTCTCTCTCTCTCTCTCTCTCTCCTCTTATCACAGTAAGCTTAAAAATCCACATACAATTCCTGTGCTTCGGGTTAACCGAGAGTGTTAAAACACTTAAACGCGAACCCAAAGTGCTTCGATCGAATCCCACGAACCGCATACTTTTTCCCCCTTCCTTTTTATCTTAACAGGAACATTATTATTTACATAACCTGAGCCAAATATACTATTACACAATATTGTAAAATTGCTGCAATACGATTGAAATTTTAGAACTGAAAGCTTTAAAACATATTGATTGCAATTGCTGTAGACAACGCTGGTAATACGCCTCCTTAAACTGTCAATCATTCTTCCACAAATTAATATCTAACATTTTCCTTTAAATAACACACATTAAAAGTCATTTTTCTATAAATGTCGACGGTTACTACCATATTAAAGAATTTACTTCCGTAGTGTACTGTCAATGCTTCGTTAGCTTACAATGGATATAACAAAGCACTATATGTTGTTCAGGTTTAAAAAATGCACGAAATCTAAAATGTTTCAGGCACAATAAAATAGTTATTTTCGACAGTTAAATCCCTCAGCATGATTGCATTACCGAGTGGGATGGATCAGGCGGTAACATCTGCGGCCCGCATTCGGGAGGTCGCCAGTTCGATCCCCGTGTCCTTGCACTCTAGAATTTAAAATAAATTCTAATTTAGACAAGAAAACATCAATGATACCATTGGGGATATATATACTACACACACTAACACACACACACACACACACACACACACAGATATATATATATATATACATACATAAAATACACAGGGTAACATTTTTAAGGTTCACTTTAAAGTCTATTTTCAATCCAACACATTCAAACTTAATTTCTTGCGAAAACCGCTGAATACTAACAGCTGAAATTGATTGTTTACAATAAACTGCTACACCACCATGTATATAAAATCCTTTCTCTCAAACCATGCCGATAAAATATAACCTTGAAAATGTAAAAATGTATCATGTTTATACCAATGCTCGGTTAAACACAAAATATCAGGTTCTTCATCTTTTAACAACAACTGAAGCTCATTTAATTTGTTGTTTGCTGACTGGATATTTAAATGAATCACTTTTAGTTTAAGTCCATACTGCTCAGTTATAGATTGCACTTGACAAAGAGTTAATTGCTCCCTTGGACATATTTTGGTCGAAGGACTAAAAAGCGCCGAACACATGCATTTAAGGGCCAAATATTGGATCCATGGCTTTATTATAATTTTATTGCTTTCAAATATATTCATTTTAAAAGAAGCATATGACTCAGCATTTCTTGAGGTCAGTTTTTCACACGAAACTTCAGAAAATATGGGTTTTAACAAATTTAAAATCTGCGATTCGTTAGTGTCAGGTGACAAACAATACACATGTAGTGCAACAAACTTTGGAATACCTTACATTGAATTTGCTCCACCTGTATTACTACCAATTATCGTCGTATGATTTCGCTTTCTTTGTATTACCTCAGACCAGGTTGTCTGATCACTAGTATTTATATTTTGAGTATGTGACGCAGGTGACAATATTTCTATATCACCCATTGCTTGAGGTTTTGTTACCTTTAGATTATGATTGCTTCAATTGACAGTTATGTTTAGTTTGCTCATATTTTTATGTTTTTCTTCTTTCATTACCGAGAAGTCACTTTTCGATTCAGTTAATAAGACACAGTCCGAATTACTTTCACTATTGATGCCGACAATTGTATCGGTATGTTTGACCAATAGGTTAATGTGTTGCTTTAGTAGTCTTACCTCATCCTGTAGAGCAGAAATGAAATTATCGTTTTGTACTGTCACATATTTTACCAACCTTACATCTACTTTACTTGTAGAATCACTGATCTCCTGTAAGAATTCCAGGAAAAATCATTTTCCGAAGAGTGGGCATTTGACGAAGCACAAACATTCAAATCCTCCTTGGTTTTTTCACAACATTGAACTGCATTTTCATCCATAAATTTCATAATATTAACACGTTTTGCGCAGCTATTGTGAAACATACTTTCACCTTGGACACGCACCACTTACACAAACATGGCTCAGCAGCCGCACACCTGTCATCGCAGCAGGAGTAGACCAACACGTCCGTACAGGAGGAAGATCAAACACGAAAATAATGAAAATAATTGAACCCATCTTATTTAACCTATAATTAGGAATATCCAAATTCATATTGTTCCTTGTATTATGGGTATGCTTGTCACAAACTATTTTGAATGTATCTTTCCTCTGCCAAGTTTATATTGTTAAATCATAAATATATAAGTTTAAAGAGTTAATAAATTTAATGTTTTAAAAAGAGGCTTACAATGCTCGCTCTTAGATTTATTAGACAAAATTCATATAGCCTTTTTTTTAAGATTAGCACATCTGTTATATGACTTGAATTATCCCAAAATATAAAAGCATAACAAAGTACGGACTGGAAAAAGGCAATATAGGCACTTCTGAAATACACGGGAGAAACATTGTAACTTAAAATTCTTAATAAATACAGAACTCTTGATAATCTTGCTGAAATAAATTTATTATGTTTTGGACCATGTTAATCTAGAGTCTAGGACTAAACCTAAGCTTTTATACTCATTAATTTTTTTTAGTTTCTTAATGTTAGGATTCAGGCACATGGTCAAAGCTTCGGTCTCTTCATTATTTAAAACAAAACCATTGCCAGTAGACCACTGTGAAATGCTATTCAATGTGTCTGCAGTAAGTTTCTGTGAGGCATTAATATTCTTTTCTTTCATTACAAAATATGTGTCATGTGCATACATAATTGATAGTTCATTAACATATGTAGATATATAACTCATTGTTATTAGAAAAATAACGGGCCCAAAACTGAGCCCTGAGGTACCCCATAGTTTATACATGCTTCTTCAGAGTGTGAGCCATTTATTATTACAACCTGTTTCCTGTTACAGAGATAAGATTGAAAAATTTTCAAATTATTACCCCTAATAACATAATGCTCAAGTTTGGAAATAATTATGCTGTGATCGATGCAACTAAAAGCTGTCGTTAAATCACAAAACAATATATTTGAGGTTAACCTGTTATCAAAATTGCTATAAATTTCACCTTTTTATAGATTGGGCATACCTTAGCTAATTTAAAAGGTTCCGGAAATATGCCATACATTAGGCATAGATTTTTGACGTATGTCAACGACGATAAAATGTCATATATGATGGACTTCAAGAAAATATTAGACATATCATACATGTCTCTACTAAAGGAGTTCTTCATATTCGACACAGTCAGTAATACCTCTTCACAAGTTACCTACTTCCAATAAAACGAGTTATTTACAATATTCCTTTTTAAAAGGCCCATTGGGCACAGGTGAGGTTTAAAGACCTTATCTTTCATGGACTTAACAGAATCTATAAAGGAGTCACAAAACACTTGTTGAGATATATTCTCTTTTTCAAGTTTTTTGAAAATTTACGGATCAGAGACCAAGTAGCTTGGCATTTATTTTGTGCAATTTCTATCTGAATGGCGTTATAATTATGTTTAGCTTGGCGTATGCAAGCTTTGTACTTTCTTATTGCTTGCAATCTTGTTTTTAACTCAGAATTACATATTTTATACATTGAGTGTAATAACAACACTTCGTTTCTAAATAATTGAGTTCAGAAGTATACCAAGATTTATTTTCCTTTTTATGAAAGTTAACTCCAACAATCTTATTGGGAAAACACAGATTAAAGATACTAAGGAAGTATCAGAAAACAAATTAATTGCCTCAGCGCCCAATGCTGATTCATACAAGAGTTCCTTCCATTGGATGAGTGATATTTGTTCATAAAATAAAGCCATTGCCTCAGGGGTTATATTTCTTATATTTTTCACACCTTCTTTATAACTTGAATTGGTTATGTCGTTGGATTCCATTTTTAAACTAAGATTCAAGGCATCATGGCCAGAAAAAGGAAATTTATTCACATGCAGCTCATACAACTCAGGTTGCATGTTGACAAAGATATTGTCTAAGCATGCATTTGTCCTTGTGGGGTTAAAATTAACACAATGAAAATTTAAATGACGTAATAATTCCTTTAAGTTGGAAACTGTCATTTTATTACTGTCTATTACGTCGAAGGCCGAATTTATATCTTCTCCGAGCCTTAAACTCCTCGGAGCCTTAAACTGCGTCCAACGGGAAACAAAAGTAAGACATTCATTAAGTTTCGATAGAAATACGTTTGTGTCACCATCAGGTGTACGATATACAACAGCTAAAATTAGTTTGGTATTATTGATAATTAATGCACAGATTTCAAAATGTTTATCACAGCTAAAATCACTCACATCCAGAGCTTTGCACTGAATGTCATCCCTTGCATATACCTATTACTGTTTCACCTCTTTTATATGTTGATCTCGTAAAACTGGTGATTATGTCAAAACCGTTTATTTTTGCATACTGAATTTCAACATCATTCATCCAATGTTCACATAAACAAATACAATGACAAGCAGGTTTATTCGTAAATGTATCTAAAGCATCATATTTCCTCTTTAGACCCTGAATGTTTAAAAACACAAAATTGAGAAAACAATTACTGTTTCCATCCATTAGGTTGCATCTTGAGTTTTAGTCGGATTTTTAAAAAAATACCTAGTAACTAAAGTGGCCACAGGCCATTCCTTTGCGTTCATTGCTTTATTCAAATTTACTGCATTAATTTTGACCTTAAAATTACTGTAAGATTCTGGATATTTAGCATTTAGTTTTTCAGACACCACTTCCAGAAAAGTTGGTCGTAAGTACTGTTCGATCATTTTATCTTTAGTAGAAGGATCTAGCCTTGAAACAAACAAAAAACACTTTTTTGGAGCAGTTTTCAAATTAACATCCGTCTTATTACCATTTCCACCTACGATAATAACCTTCTGATATTTGGGACTGTTTATCCATCGTCCTATTTGACCGTTTCACCACGGTAGACCAACCAGCCTGTCGATCCGGAGTATCGATTTCAGTATTTTGCACCGGGATTTCGTTATTTGTTGACTGAAATTGTTCATCCACTTCAGCTAAAACTTGATTGAGCACTTGAACCACTTTGCTGTCACTCTCGATTTTGCCGATTTTAGAAGATTTAACAACACTTAAACTGTCTTTTAGCTTAACTGAATTTCCAATTTGCATATAACTCTTTAGAATTAAGTTTTGTTCCATTAAAATACTTTTTGGCGCATTTTTATTTTTTGCTGCAACAGATAGGTAACGATTCTGGCATCTATCATACCTTTGTCAACAGACATAGCCTGAATAGTATCACACATATTACGGTCACTTTCACTATTCGAAGACAGTGAATTAGTATAGTTTGCCATTTCACAACGCTTTATTGTCTTGTCGAAAAAGACGACGTTGTTAAGCAATTTAGCACAACTCGGATCATGGTGCTTTTTAAAATGTTCACATTTTAGGCCCATTTTAAGATTAGCCTTACACCGCTCACATATTGCTGTCCCTATTAATGCGCACTGCCCAGGATGACCCGAGTGTGGGTGGATGGAGGAGGCATCATAGTTTGTAGTTGCCATACTGTTGCAACGTTATTCGCAATTTGCCGAAGGGATAACTTGTTTACTATTATGTACAACTCCTGAGGATGTACCTATGATACTGGATAATAGTAATATTCCGTAACTCTCAACAGCGCGGAAAAAAAAGCGTAAGAATATGTGTGTGTTTCCGTTCTTTAGTTTCCCATGACATAAAGAAGTCTTCGTTGTTCCTTATTTTATCAAAAATGACGCTGATGATTTTGATTTAAGTACCATACATTTAAGATGATAATATGACAGTTTATTTTCAAGCCCGAACTCTTTAGGACTTGTACAGATCACAGCATAAGGAGTTTTTAACTAGATATCAAGTGTACATCAATTATTTTTCTCTCTTTTTCCAGGTAGACTTCATGACAGGGTTTGCAGCAACAGAAGCAGCCTTGGAAATAGCTGGAACAGTAAACAATGCTGAACAGGGCATACCTTACTCCAAGTTTCAGGAACTCATTGAAAATGAAGTTCATATGGAACATCCTGAAAATCCACTAAGTAACGATTCCTGCATAGTTAATGTGAATCATTTGATAGAAGCCATTATGTTTTACTACACACCATCTCCTCCAACGCTTGATCCGGCTTTGTTGAGACAAAGATATCTTGATTATACTACTGAAAAACTTTATGGAGCAGGGGTTTATAAAACTGCAATATATGTAAGCCAATACAGCACTTCAACCTATGTATATCGATTTGATTATAAACCAAAGAAAAGTTTAATAGATATACCAGAATGGGCCAAAGTTCCCCATGGTTTTGAGCTTCCTTTTATTTGGGGAATGCCATACTGGCCATCTTTAACACAGATTATATGGAATGGTGCTGATCGTAAAGTTGCTGATAATGTCATGAATCTCTGGACAAATTTTGCAAAATATGGAAATCCAATACAGAGTGGTGTTAACATCAAATGGGACATATTTAAAGAACTTTCTCCAGGTGTAATGATTATTGATAGAAATTTCAATATGAGTGATTCCACAAACTTTGATCATAAGGCTTTCGAGTTTTGGCAGACATATTACCCATCTGTAATAGAAGCATCTACCGTCTGTTGTAACATGACACAGATTGGCATACATATTTATGGTAGTCCTACACTGACGGGAATTTTGGCAACAATTGTAGGAATGCATTATGTGGTCACAAGCTAATGTTAGTCCGTGAATTAAAAATATGAAAACCACAAAAGACCTACAAAGTTAGGAATTCTTATTTTATAAATGAAAATATTTAACAATCTTGGAGTTTGCTGATGAAAACAAATATTATGAAGTTATATAGAATGTGATAATAGTTACAGAATATAATACAAAGCCTCTTACGAAGAGAGTTGGAGTTTAGACTGAACATGTTCCATTATTACTGATTATTTTACACCGTAATTGTATGTGTTATATTTAAATGTAAACAAAACTTGAATCTCAACAAGACGAACAGTGATATGGAAAGGTATAGAGCATGACTGTTTTCTTTAACAGGAACTAAATTCTTTTGTTACTGTCACCATCATTTTATTAAATACTGCACTATAGTATATTTTATTTCGTGCTATTTAAAAAGTAATATATTTATAATAAGCTATACTTGTTTATATTCTTTAAGTCAAGGAAGTGATTCTTCTAATATAAATGTTAAATAATTAGATAAACATTTATAATGAAAATTGAAAATATACAAAAACTATCTTGTAATGAAAGATATATTTCATTTCTAAAGATTGGTAAAAAAAAATACACATACCAAGATTAAGAATGATCTGGATTCATCAAGAAAAAGCATCTCTATATGGAATTTAAGTATATTTTGTAAACGTTGACTACAGAATAATTAAAATATCTTCATAAATTTCTTTTACATTATTAAGGGAAAGTCTTCCTGCACACAAAAATATGATCTAAGAAGTCTTTGTCATACAATTGTGTACCGCTTTAATTAATGTTATATTTGTGGTCTTAGATTGCCTACTAATCATTCAATACATTCTAAATATGAACATTCACAAAAACAACTGAGCTTCCTCCCTACTGTATTCTCTTTTCCTTCGTTTATATCCTGCTACAAGTCAACCCTGTGTCCTCAAAAATAAATTCAAAATACAAGCAAGGTAAAGTATATTTCCAGGCATAAATGTGTACACCTTTCAAAGGAGTGCTTCACATATACGAGCCCCCCCCCAAAAAAAAATGAAATGAAATGCTCAATATTGAAGTGCATTATGATACAATATCAAATAATGGGATGCAATTATTATCACAGTATTTTTGTTTGGGCTTACAGACGTTTAAAACAGAGCTTTGAAAGGAGTACAATATGTACATACAGGACACCGCCCGCCGAAACTTGATTGTCCCTTTAATAATATATTTACCTATTTTATAATAAGTTTAATTTGTGCGCGCAAGGGAGGCTAGGAGCCAGTTTTACCGTTCTTATTTATTAACGAGTCATTAATTTTCTTAATGATTCGTTCACTCTGTTATTGTGTCACATTAAGCACAGTTATTGTAACGGCGTCCTTACACCCGTCGTTAAATTAAATATTTAAAATCGCTTCTTTAAATTGAAAACGCCACATTATATGCATTCAGCATTACGGAAGACTTTGACGCTGAACCTGTGAATTCAGAATATCTCGGAAATAGTGAAGCTGTGTTAGGTAAATGCAGATCTCGAAATCATGATTTTTAAGATCTACAAGTAAAAGTTTCATGTGAGATGTCGCTTAACCATAAGAGTTGCTCGTTTGTTATTGGAACAAATTGAGGAGAGGTTAGAATACACGACAGACAGAAATCATCCCCTCACACCAATTCAACAGTTGCTGCTAGTATTGCATTTCTACGCAACAGGAACATAGCAAATAGTTCTTAGCAATATTAATGGTGTATCAAAGGGTACAGTCTCCAGGTATGTTCAAAATATTTCAGACATAATTTCATCTTTAAGGGTCGGTACTGTAAAGGAGGTTTAAACTCCTAGTTAGGTTTAAACTAAGATTAACACTGTATTTCATTTTAGAAACGCTAATCTTCAGTTTACCATAAGTTTAACCTTATTGGAACTCATGTACCGTTTAACAACAGTTTAACACTATGTGTAATATGGCGGTGTGAGCTGTACATGTGGATACTGGGGAAGTATTTGAGGAATCGCCATTATGATGAAGTTGAAGCACCTCAGGGACTCAAAACTTTCCTAAATAGACTTATCACTTTCAGATGTGGAATGACTATGCCTTTTTAAACAGATTCAAACTTACCAAACAGACAGTCCTAACCTTATGACGTCAAATTTGAAACCGATACACAAATCAAAGAGAAGGTATAAACCGCAAAACATTAATATATTTTAATGTTAGATTGTTATTAACATAATAAAATCAAGCCCAAACATAAAAGCTAGGAGCATGTAATGCAATCACACAAACATAGATCCTACAAGCTTACATGAACATCAATGAAATTGTCTGTCGCCTAGCCTCCTCACGTATACATACAAGAATATATTCTATTTCGGGCATGATTGAAAACTTGTTTTTCTACTAAAGATAAAAATAAGTTTCGTTGAACACTTCTAGAATATATGTAGATACACAAATGCATCCTAATAAGTACTTTGAAGCCTACACGCAACAGACTTGCCTCACTACGTAGGCTTCGGCGGCCGTTGTCCATATTAACTAGGTCTTCCTGGGAAGGCCGAGTCTGGTTGCTGATGTTGCCAACGTTTCGCCCTATTATGTAGGGCTTCTTCAGGGCTACTCCTCTTCTTGACAGCACCGCAGGAACAGTTAATATGCAAAAGACTTGGTTTAGTACGAACAAAATGCGAGGTAAAACGCTGGATATACCTAAATTGCTACGAGCGTCGTTCCTGCAAAGCTTATTTTTCGTTGTGCATGGTCACGTTAATTTAACGCTAAACTGTTACTCTTATTTTTCATCCAATATGCATTATTTCAGAACATTAACCTTTTTCCAAAGCTACCGAAATCATTTAGTTACAGCAACAGCACTACCAACAACATATTTTAGTTACCAACTGCATTCAGTTGAGGTGGAAAATCGGCGATCGAACTTGTTGCTGCAAACGCTACTGTTTTTCGTTCTGAATGGTCACCTATCATCTTAATTTAATGTTACACTTAATTTTCATCACGAATGGCCATAATTCCAGAATATTTCACTTTTTCCCGAACTAGCACGGGTACCAAAGGCATTTACTTGTGGTGTAAAAAGAAGAAGATGATGATGATGATGACGACGATGATGACGATGATGATGGTGATGATGACGATGATGACGACGACGACGATGATGATGATGATGATGATAATGATGATGAGTAATCGTTTTCTTTTCTCGACGTTCCGGCATACCAATATCACCACACTGCGGTGTAGTTAGGTGTTCTGTGAGTTTAACTAACCAGACATTTATAAAACGGTGCCTGCGGTTAAAATGTTGTTTGGCTTAACTAATCTTACAGTCAAATAACGTTTGTAAGACCGGGCCTAAGGTCACAATTTGGAATATTTCCGACTGGCGATGAAATTGAGAGTTTAATTCAAAATTTCTATAATATTTCTAGAGTCGCAGGAACAATAGATTGCTGCGCTTTGGTTACTTCGGCGCTATCCTATGCTTGACAATCTGGTCACTTTCAAGTAATAGCGCACTCGTCACATCATACAGGAAAGTAAGAGGCATCCTTGCTCCTGTTTGTGCTCCTCTTAATTGCATTACCCCTTCACACCTTCACACAACATCAAGATGTTGTTAACACTCAGGACAGTCTTTTGTTGGCGTTTTCAGCTGCTCGCATTACCACCCGACTTTTGTTTTTCGAGAACCGGGTTGAATCATATGAACTTTCTTTTCCCTCTGCTAACCGCGAGTACTATAATGCCCTTCTCACCACGCCGAAGCTGTAACGGGCCCTGGCTCCCTCCAAGCCGTCGCCTTTTGGGACGGATGGTGTTAACGTTTTAATGCTGCAACACCTTTATTTGACTGGTAATATATCTTAAAGATGTATAACCTAACTGGCGCTCTAATTTTCTATCCACTTGACGCGAGGACAGCATCGTCCCAACTTTAAAACCTGGTAAGGAACCTCACCATCCTTCCAGTTATCGTCCGATCTCTCCCACCAGTTGCATCTGAAAGGTGATGGAGCTCATGATCAACAGGCGATTCACGTGGTGGCTTGAATCTCAAAATCTCCTGTCCAACTTTCAGTACGGTTTTCGTTGCTTCCGTTCAACGGCCGAAAATTTAGTTCCGTTATCCACCCATGTCATGGTTGCTTTTGTAGTGAAGAGTCAAAAGATTGCTGTCTTCTCAATCTAAAGAAGACGTATGACGCTTGTTGGAGGTACGATATTCTTCGTTCCCTCCATAAATGGGGCATTCATGGGCGTCTGCTCCTTTTATTCGCGGGCTTATGGGGATAGTCTCTCACGTCCACATTGGTTCGGCTTTATATCATCCTTTTACTCAAGAGAACAGAGTGCCACACGGCTGGGCACTCAGCGTCACCTTATGTGCTATGGCTATCAATCCCATTGTGGAGTGCCTTCCTGCTGGTGATTCTTCTTCATTGCTCACGGATGATTTCGCCATTTACTGCAGATCTCGGTGGACCTGTCTCTTAGAATGCTGCCTCCAACTCTGTCTTGACTGCCTCTTCATTTGGAGTGCCGAAAATGGCTTTAAGCTCTACGCCGAGAAAACGGACACTAATAACTTTTGACGCCGGAAGGTGTTTCTTCCACCTTCTCTACATTTCCATCCAAATGTACTTCCTTTCACAGCCTAGGAGAAATTTTTTTGGATTGGTCTTTGACAGGAAGCTTACTTGGGAGTCTCATACCTTGTATACGAAAGCAATGGGTGAACGTTGTGTCTTCGTGTCTTACGCGCTTTAAGTGGTACATTCTGGGGAGTCGATCGGCTACTATTTTAAGGCGGTATCGCTCTCTGGTTCAATCTAAACCTGACTGCGACGGTATTGTGTATTCATAGGCTCGATCGTCGATTTTGAAACGTCTTAATCCTATTCATCACCGTGATATCAGGTTGAGTATTAGCACTTTTCCATCGAGCCCGTGCGGAAGCTGTTGAACCTCCGCATTCCTATCGGCACGATGTTCTTATTTGTAGCTACTCTTGCAGACCTTCTAGTGTGCCTGGACATCCATCTTTTAGCGATTCATTGGACTTCCAATGCTCAACCAGCTCCCTGGTCCTACTCCCTCCTGGTGTTCGATTTCGCTCTCTGCTTTATCAGCGACGTTTCACAAAGGCAAAACGCGATTTCTCCTATAGCTCCAATCCGAGACCCCTGTTGATCTGGGGTTGCTCTCCGTGCCGAAGTCGACGACGCTTAGCTTGGCACAGTTTGGAATCTGCAGCTTTATTTACACTGCTGGCTCGAAGGACGTTCGCGGAGTAGGGTGTGCTTTTATTCATGGTCGCCAGAGATTTTTCTTTCGTCTTTTAGCGCTGTTCTCGGTAGTTACGGCTGACTTTTTGGTATCTACCAAGGCCTTTTATATATCCATCGGCAAGCATTGTAGCACTGGGTTATTTGTTACATTTCCTTGACTGCTGTTCAGAGCTTGGGATCTCAGTACACTTACCATCCACTCATGCAGCGTATACAGGCTCGCCTACACTCACTCTGTAGTGCTAGCCTTAGCGTGTGCTTTTAGATGGTGTCTGGACACGTAGGCCTCGAAGGAAATGAGGGTGCTGATGCTGCTCAAAGGCAATGGTTTTAGCTCATAGATGTTTTTTCTCTTATGTTCCTTCTGGTGATTTTAGCGCAGTTTTACGTCGTGTCATCCCTTCGCGGTGGAGTGGTGACTGGAGTGATCTTCAGGGGAACAAACTTTGGGAGGTTAAGCCTCGTGTGCTTGAGTCAAGAGGAAGTCATTTTAGCTAGAATGCGTATCGGGCACTGCCGTTTTAGTCATAGTCATCTTTTACCTTCTGATCCAATCCTACTTTGTGCCCATTGAAATGAGACTTTGAAGGTGCACCATGTTTTAATTCAGCGCCAGTTTTACGCTCAGTTACGTGTGTCCCTGGGTCTTCCAGCACAGATACTTTATATGTAGCATAGCGTTTGTAACATTTCATGCGTCTCACGGGTATGGGCGGCCGTGCTTGAGTCGCTGATTTTCTCTTTTGTTTTTATTCGAACCTTTGGCCGTTAGTGCGATTGGGTTTTATACAGAGAGACCCAAAAGCATTCGAACCGTTGCGCGGTGTTTTGCTACTGCGCAGACGGAAACACGATAACGCAGCTGCTGTACCCAAGAACATGCGGTTGACTTGTTTTCCTCTGCTCTGAACGTGCAGCATTGAGCTGATACACTATCGTGTGGTTGAGTTATTACTAGTGTGCTTTATTATTTTGTTCTGTTTTAGTTAGAAAGTGTCTTATGGCTCAGCATTTGTTTTCTACTACATATGTATGCTTCGTATGTGTTAACTCAGCTCGCCAAGCGAAAGTGCGATTTGCAGGAAGATTTCCAGGTGATCTGCGATTTCTATATCTGGGGTAACCTAAAGCATAAAGTGTACAAGACAAACCCACACACCCTGGAAGAATCAAAACAGAATATCCGCCAGGAAATTGCCAACATTTCTTAACCTGAACTACGGCAAGTGATGGATAGATTCCCAAAGAGATACCAAAATGTGTGGACAACGACGGTGGCCAGTTTCAGCATCTCCTTTAATACCATTGGTAAGTAAAGTCTTTAAAAGTAGTTTTAAAATGGTGTATGGGTTCATCCGCGCTGTTCTATGATAGCGGAGTTGGTGACGAGCGCAGAGGACGCGTACAGTCAAAACACAGCGCAGCCGGTTCGAAGTCTTTTGTATCACCCGTTATATCTCCGTTATGGATCTTTGTCTCTTTTTTAACTCTACTTTTACAGCTTCTGGCACTATTTAAATGACCTAATTGTTTAAAGGTTTTAGACAGCGGGTTTAGTGCATGCACTTTTAGCAATATTGTCGTTTACGGGCGCTAATGACCACAGCAGTTGTGTGTCCTGAAGCCCCACTACTACTACTGCTACTACTAGCACCACTACTATTACTACAACTACTACTACATGTCCAACTGCAAATCTACTTAGTATTAGTGAATATAAAGCTCATGCAACTGCCTCTGGCAGTACACACTGGCCATTATTAAGCGAAATTTGCGCTTCTTCATTTCAAAATAACCGAGATAATTACCCTATACCTTTCTTTCTGGAATTGAATATTTGTAACTCAGCAAATACCGGAAATTTCGTGAATACTAATAGTCCGCAAACAACTGCACGGAAGAGCGAAGAATGGGCAAAGATCCTTTTTGATGCGAACACCACTTATGCGTTGTTTAAACAAGCATTTCTATGTCGTTTCTGGGGCCTGCACAATCAGACAGCTATCGGGCAGGAAAAACATTCCATGAGATACGATCCGGGCAGTGGATTTCAATGTACTTCTTAAGGATTATTGATAAGAGCAGGCGCATTGAGCCGGAAATTGCTGGACAGGATATGATCTGGCTACTAGCCGGTCATTTCTCTCCACAAACTCGAAACTTTACCAGAGTCGCGGGAGTGACATCTTATTCTCAATTCATAAATTTATAGAATTTCACTCGGAAAATCATTCACCCCGACAAACGAACAACAACCGTGGATCGTCAAATCACAATATAAACCTCCGTGGGTTCCGATATCAACACCAGAGTAACCTTTTTGTTAGGGTTGGGTGCAGGGCAGGGCACGGTACCAGAAACCCATGCCTGACTTTTCCGCTAATGACTGAACCCATGGACTAGGAGAAAGCCTGAGCCACAACCGTGTAAGACATAATTTTCTTCAGCCTTATAACGGTGACCGCTAACCACGGGTCAACCATGAAAACTTCCACCGAAGCTCGAACCGTGTTCACAACCGGAACGACATCCTCACCATCGTCACCGTCACTTGTCGCAGTGATTTTGTCCTCTGTGTCACCGTCTTTTAAATGTATCAGAATAATTGGATCTAAACTTTCTTCTCTACCTATTTCTTTAATAAAAGCTCTTCCCTGTAATTCTGCGTGTTTAACACAGATAGCCCATTATTCTCTTGTTACATTCTCAAGTTCTTTATTTGCAAGTCTTTCAATCTCCAAAGGTTTAAACGTATTCTTTCTCAGAGCAAATTGACGCTTTACTTGAGCGCGCACAATCTTAATCGGATTCTACTAGCAATGTTAGAGAAATGATCGTATTATTTGATATCCCACTTTCATTAGCATCTTGATAGAGTAACAAACCTAGCACCTCGGCGCAACAGCCCTATCCGGGCCAAGGCCTAACGCCCAGCTGCTGCGTCCTCCACCTCTGCCCACTACAGACGTCATGCGTGGTGTGCAGTATTGGAGGGTGGTACGTGTCAGCGCTCCAATCCCTCCCGGCCGGTTATGCGGTCTTTACGACCTGTGGCTGCCAACTCTTTTCAAGTAGCTTCTCAATAGAGTATATACATAAAATTGACGTAAAATATAATTTCATGTAAATACCGAATGACTGAAGCTAAAATTATATTGCTTTTCATACTTGCTTGCTCGATCATTCTGCCTATATATGATATAGGTTTTAAGCTTGTAATAAAATATTAATATCCGAGCGTTAATATAGTAAATTCTAAGCAAGACGAAGCTAGTGATGACTAGGCAACCCCGCACGCCTGTGATTCGCTACAGCTGTGAAGCCCCTGAAAGTTAAATGCAGGAGGTTTGACGTGAGTAATAGCATTGTGTCTTCCTGAAGTCAGACTACCCCAATACACGAAGTTGGAGGGAGAAAGAAGGAGAATGATACCTAAATAATAAAATTACTACTTCACTGTCGCAAGTTTTGAAAGCCTGAAAACGAAACGATAACGTTGTTATAGAAAGGATGTTGTCACCTGGTGATAGGACAACCCATAGTTTGCGACTGTTGTAAGCTACATAAACTTTTCTGCTGGCTCTATCGCGTTCAAGCGAATAAAACTACGTAGAGTACATCGAGCGAGATGAGTGCACTATAATGTGTAACGCCCTCATTGTTGCCGGTTAGATGCCCGTTCTGTGGGCTACTCCGAACTTGTTTTTTTTTTCCCCTTCGAAGGAGTGTCGCCTTGTCGTGGCGGAGGGGCTCAGTACCCGATCCAGACGGCCTACTAAGTGTCTTTGTGACCACTGGTAGGCAAGAGGTGAGGGGAAGCTAAGAACATTCCAAACGGGTAGATGGGGCTCGTTAGTCTTGGTCGACGACTCATCTAGGAGAAGAGGACTCCGAAATCAAACTCCCCCAGGGGCTCCTACTACGGTAGGTGCGGGTTTGGCATACCCGGAGCCCCGATCCATACTCTCGATTGGGTTCCTCCAAGAGGTGAGAGGGCACCTGCCAAACGCCCAATCAACTTTGGTCCACTTTTGTGTTTGACCTCCCACCTGATACCTCCCTGTACACAGTCTGACGGATAACCTACGCGTGGGTTGTAGGAGGATGGGGTGACGCAAGGGGTGACTGGGTAATCGCGTAAGTCCCAGCCCCTGGTTATCATGTAGGGTCTGTGTGCGTATCCGCTGATAAAGGTCAGTCCCGGGGAGGGGCCATTGCATGAACTGATGCACTCCTGAAGGCGATTGGGTCCCTCGGTCTATAAATTGGGAGGTGAGACCCTAGGGTGAGCAAGATCCAGGCCAGGACTCTCACCTAAGCCGGGGTGGCGTCCAGGATGTGAGCATGCCATCGGAGACATTTGCAAAGGTGGAGGATGAAAGCGCCATGAGTACAAAAACTCATAACAAAACTAAACAAATGAAAGTATGTGTAAAGGAAGTAGCAGAGTCGAGTGGTCCTCGCTACTTAGTAATAACTAGAACTGAGGCAGAGAATAAATTTTTATCGGTGAGCCCATTTACCATTCAAAAGGGTTTGGATAACATTGCTGGTCCAGTAAAGTCATGCACTAGATCTCGCAATGGCACGCTCCTGGTTGAAGCACATTCAGCTACCCAGGCAGCTAAGATACTTAAAGCGAACATGCTAGCACGTTATCCTGTTCGTGTTGAGATGCACAGAACCTTGAACTCCTCGCGCGGCGTGATAAACACCCGTGCATTGGAAGGATTATCAAATGAGGAGATTCAAGAGAATCTGACTGAACAAGGCGTCATTCACGTTTACCGGGTTCAACGTAGAGAAGGTGGTGAATTAAAGCCAACTAATACCCTGTTCCTGACCTTTGACCGGGTAGATCTCCCGCAGAGGATTAAGGCAGGGTACGAATCCATCGAAGTTCGGCCTTTCATCCCGAACTCGCTCAGATGTTTCAAGTGCCAGCGCTTTGGACATACAAGCGAACTTTGCAAGGGACAAGCTACATGCCCTCATTGTGGAGATAAATTCCATGATGGTGCATGTACAGCAGCTCCGTCATGTGTGAACTGCAGAGGTGAACATCCACCCAGTTCCCGAGATTGCCCCCGTTTTGTAGAAGAAAGAGCGATCCAAGAGATACGGGTTAAAGAGAAGGTGCCCTTCTCAGTAGCCCGGAAGCTCTTGCGTATACGCCAACCCTCTGTTCCAAGGTCCGGGACCTATAGCTCAGTTGTAGCTAAACCGGTACCGAGCAGAGAGATCGCAACGCAGATCAGCGATTTCAATGGGGCAACAATATCTGAAAAGACACTTGTAGCCCATAGCTCTATTCCAAAGCCTTCAACATCAGCGCGCACATCTGTGTCAACGTCAACGTCTACAAAATCCGCAAGTGCAAAGAACCTCAGCGTTACTTCACCATCAAGAGCATCAAGATCAGCGCAAAAAACTAGCAAGCCCGTAAGATATGAAGCCTCACCGATCAAGTTTAAAAAGAGTTACACAAGGACCGACTTCATCAAGGAAAATAGTATGTCTAATCCCAGTACATCGAAGGGATGTATGAGTCCACGAACATCTCCTCGAAGATCTCGAATATCCTCTTCTGGAGAATCTTCAGGGGTGGACTCTGACCGGCGTCTTTCATCTTCGCCGGTCTCCGTGTCAAATCGGTTCGAAGCTCTCGAACCAAAATTCAGTATCGGAACACGGACGTCCTCGGCAGAGGACATGGAGCTGGAATCTGCCCACACTGGGAGACCCCCAGTAGAAAAGAGGCGCGAAAAAGCGCCCGACAAGAATGCCAGCCCAAGAGAAAAGAAAAGGGCGAAATTAGTTCGACAACCGCCTACTCCAAAGTAATGAAGAGTTACCTTGGAATTACCTATCCCATACACAATGCAATATGGCTATCCTGCAATGGAACGTACGTGGAATTCGGACTCAAAGGCCAGAACTTGAGCTTTTGCTCAAAGAAAATGAACCTCTGGTCGCATGTTTGCAAGAGACTAAGCTACGTCCTCATGACGCTTTCCATCTAAGGCGATACACCCCAATACGGTGTGATGTTACACCAGAAGAGGGTGTACCGGCGCATGGCGGCGCTATGATGCTTGTTAGAGATTATGTGTATATGCAAACTCTACCATTGCACTCTGATATACAATCAGTTGCTGTATGGATTAAACTGCCACACATACATTTCACCATCTGTAATCTTTATTTGCCTCCGTCCCATGACTTCTCGCACATAGATTTAGAAGATCTAGTTTCCCAGTTACCAACACCGTTCCTGTTGGTGGGAGACTTCAATGCGCACCACCCACTGTGGGGTTCAAGTTGCGCTTGTGCGAGAGGTACACTCATTTCCGATTTCTTGGACAGTCACAACCTAGCTCTCCTCAACACTGGAGAGCCTACATTCATTTCGAACTCTCACAATAGTTTCTCGCACTTTGATCTTGCAGTTTGTTCACCTCAAATGGCAGTCTCCTTACAATGGAATTCATCTCTGATTTACACTCTAGTGACCACTTCCCATGTCTTATTAGTCTCTTGACGCAACATACATATTCCACACGTATGCCCAGATGGCGTTTGGACCATGCCAACTGGAACCTTTACACCCAGTTGGCTGTCTTTACGTACGACGAGCACGACTCAGTGAATAATTTGGCGCAGCATCTCACGGAGACAATTCTCTCTGCTGCTGAACAATCGATTCCGCGGTCGACTACACACCCCCGTCGATTTCCCGTCCCCTGGTGGACGGAAGAATGTGGGAATGCCATTTGTGGTCGAAGGCGTGCACTTAGGGTTTTCCAACGTCACCCTACCTTGGAAAACCTAACCGAATACAAGAAAATGCGCGCCAGCTCCAGACAAGTCATTAGGGATAGCAAAAAGTCATCATGGAGCAAATTTGTAGCTTCATTTAACCGACAAACACCTTCCTCGGTTGTGTGGGATAGATTAAGGCGTGTTGCTGCTAAAACAACCCAAATACCAATAGCGGGACTAAAAACAGCCACAGGAGGTGTTGTTGATTAATTTGAAGTGGCCAATACCTTTGGCAGTGCTTTCGCACAAGTGTCTAGCTCGGAAAACTACTCCCCTGAGTTCCTTCCAGTTAAAACTCAGGTGGAATCTCAAGGCTTCTCGTTTCGTCATAGAAACGTAGAAGATTACAATCGCCTTTTCACCATGGCGGAGCTGGAGCATTCCCTGAAATCTTCGCGATGTTCAGCACCAGGAGCGGACGGTATTCATGTACAAATGTTACAACAGCTCTCTCCTGAAGGTAAGGCATTCCTGCTCGAGGTCTATAATCGTGTTTGGGTTGACAGTATACTCCCAGAAAATTGGCGGGAGGCCACCGTTATTCCCATCTTGAAGGCTGGAAAGGACCGTCATCTTCCCTCCAGCTATCGTCCTATTTCCCTCACCAGTTGCGTTTGCAAGGTGATGGAACGCATGATCAATGGACGATTGGTATGGTGGTTAGAAAGTCGTAACCTACTGACTAACATCCAGTGTGGTTTTCGACGATGGCGTTCAACTGTTAACCATCTTGTGCCAATATCGACACAGATAATGGACGGCTTTATGAGGAACTGTCAAACCGTTGGCATATTTTTCGATCTTGTGAAGGCTTATGATACGTGCTGGCGAGCATGGATTCTACACTCCCTGTATGCCTGGAACATACGTGGACGCCTACCACTTTTCATTCAGGAGTTCATGAAGGACCGCTTTTTCCGAGTAAGGGTCGGCTCGGTTTTTTCTAATTCTTTTGTTCAGGAGGAGGGAGTACCTCAGGGTTCGGTGCTAAGTGTCACGCTCTTTGCTATAGCAATTAACTCCATCTGGAAATGTGTTCCACCTGGAGTTTCGTCATGCCTATTTGTAGACGACTTCACTGTCTATTGCACTTCTCACCGCACGACGTTCTTAAAACGGCGCCTGCAGCAATGTTTGGACAACCTTAGAGAATGGAGCGTGAAAAACGGCTTCCGTTTCTCAACTGAGAAGTCAATCTGCGTTAATTTCTGGCGTCGTAGGAGACGATTACCACCTTCTCTCAGCTTCGCTCCAGATTTACTTCCCTTCGCAGAAGAGACGCGCTTCCTGGGTTTGATCCTGGACAGGAAGCTTAGTTGGTTGTCGCATATTGCACAGCTAAGAGCACGATGTGACTGTTCCCTAAATATCATGCGAGTACTGAATGGCAAATCGTGGGGAGCGGATCGGACAATTTTGTTGCGAATATATCGCACACTGGTCCGATCCAAGCTAGACTATGGGTGTATTGTTTATTCCTCAGCACGACCATCTGTGCTGAGAAGATTAGACGTGGTCCATAATACGGGCATCCGCATTGCAACAGGAGCTTTTCCAACAAGCCCAGTAGTGAGCCTTTACGCCGAGTCCGCAGAACCTCCTCTGCAATATCGGCGTGAGATTCTCTTGGCAAATTATGGTTGTGCGCTTAGATGTATGCCTAAGCACCCAACGTTCGCTTCTTTTTTCACCACCACGCTAAGAGAACGATATAGGAATAGCACCCTTAGTCCTAAGCCTGCGGGGTTCCGTTTCCAAGACCTCCTAGTGAAGCTTGGAGTGGAACTGCCTGGGATGTTCGCCAAGGGCGAGAGGCTTTACCCCCCTTGGCTATCTGGTACGCCCCATGTAGATCTTGGGATGACCGTACACCAGAAGTCCACAATGCCTATTTCAACTATCCGCACGTGTTTCTTAGAATTTTTGTCAGGCTACACTGACCGTCGATATATTTACACCGATGGATCAAAGAGCACCAACGGTGTTGGATGTGCTTATGTTTATGGAACCGAACCATATACATTCGGTATTCCAAATAACACGTCCATTCTTACTGCAGAGCTTTATGCAATTTATCGAGCCGTTTTGTATGTGCGCCGTCGTAAATTAGGTGACTGCCTGATTTTGAGCGATTCCCTTAGTGCACTGCAGAGGCTTTGTCAGTTGTACAACCCCCACCCTATTGTACAACGTATCCAGGATGCCCTCCATGTTTTACACGCTTCTGGTGTTGACGTGGTGTGTGCATGGATTCCTGGTCACGTAGGTTTGCCGGGGAATGAAATGGCAGATTTAGCAGCAAAGACGCCAACTACAGAACCTAGTATTACCATCTCACGTGTTACTTCGGAAGACTTCAGGCTTGAAGTGCGGAGAGCGGTGCTGTCGTCCTGGCACGACGAGTGGTCAGCTCTCCGCGGTAATAAGCTTAGAGAAGTGAAAGAACTTCCGATAAACTGGGTAACTTCCTGTCGCACATCTCGTCGCCAGGAGGTTAGTTTGGCTCGATTAAGAATAGGGCACTGCAATTTTTCGCATGGTTACCTATTTAAAAGGGACTCTGCGTCTCTATGTCCGCTGTGTGACAACCTTTTGTCGGTTCGCCACGTGCTGCTAGAGTGTTGCTCTCTAGCGCACCTTCGAGTTTCTCTGCGGCTGCCTGCCAGACTTGCAGAGGTCCTGGCGGACGACAAGACAGTGGTTGATAGTGTTTTTAAGTTTTTAGCAGATTGTAATATCACTTTTAGGATTTAAAATTTTAGATATTTGTTTATGCCCTTTGACCTATTTATTACATTGTTTTATATCCGGCTGTTGCCGCTGTTTTTACTTTTATGTGTATTTTTTCTTTGATACTAGTATTTTATTTTTGATTCAAGTTTATATCTGGCTAATGCCATGAATTTTAGAAGGGCGCTAATGACCTAGAAGTTGAGCGCCCTTAAACCCATAAATCACAATCGTCACTTGGTTTTTTCGCGGTTTTTTCCTGGTTATTATGGGATTTCTGGAGATGAATAATATAACACCATGAATTTTCTCGTCCCCCATTTTCTGTCATTTCACTCCCTTATCATCTTTCAGGGTCTAAGGATCGGGCTAGTGGACGGCTGGTGAGGCAGTTTGCAGTTTGCTTTGTGGAACTGTCTACTTTGGGCTTTGGTGTGTGATGGGCCCTCTTGGAGATCTCGCCAGGACGTCATATCTGGAAACGTTGGGGACCACACCTGTGTCCGAGCCTCCCGTCACAGATCTGTACCACTTTTGTGTCCTTTGCTATACTCCTATTGTACTTCTGAAATATTTCTGAAGTACAATAACTAACTTTTCGCTTAAGTCTCGAAACTCTTCCAGTTCCTGGCAGCCAACAACCAAAGGATGATACTAATAGTACGTGCAATGTCGAAATCCTGCGTAAAATTCTTTTTGGTACGTAAAACTCACCAGACATTATGCCTCAAAGGAATCACCAAGTACTGTAGATTTACAACATACGACCAGATGATTCCTCAAATTTTCCATCCCGAAAGTTTGACGATTGTCACGAAGAAGCGTCTTGAAATTCGAAAATGGTCGCTCCGCGTCACGTGAAGTAAATCTAGCATAATAAAATTATAAGATGGAATGTCAGTCTCACTCACATCAATTATTTCTTCATGTTGACCATCCAATACATTTTAAATGTTCAACATTATATTAAATCCACTATTATTTTCGAACGCTTGCATTTTCTTTCTAAGTTTTGTGCTGAAGGACCAGAAAGAACGTTCAGCTTCTTCCTCACATCCTCAACTACTTGAACCGCTTCTCTCAAAGGCATTCCTACTGATTCGTTTCTTTATGGAATCATAAAGAAAAGACAGATTTGCGGAAAGGTATGCTGTCATTTCTTAACACAGTGCCACTTAGAAGTTCTCGAAGAATGTTAAATTAGCTGGCACCTTTACAATTTAGTTCATTTATAACAGCAACAAAATCATCCAGGTTTTCTGCGTAGTACTGAACTGCGGCTGCCAAGTTCCCCAGCGAGCTACCACAGGCGCTGGAGTCAGCGGAGTGTTTGGAGTTTTGTTCTGAAAAATATCAGTCCTTTTAGAGGACTTGAACACTTTTTTCACATTAGGAATCAGTTTAAAAATTACAGGAAACATGACTAACTTCCTCACATATTCTATGCAATCCATGCACAATACGTAACATGAATCATTTTAGGATAACTAACTGCAAGTACTGGAACGTTTTAAACTGAGGTTGGTTCACTTTCGAAACGGGTATGTCCGTTGAAATTAATGCTCTGAACAAATCCTCACAGTACACTACAAATTTGGAAGGTTCTGTCGAACTATATACATACTTGACAGTGAATCACTAATAACGGGGTTTTTTTCTGATGTAAATCATGAAATGGCTGCCTTATGTTTGTCACCACTAAATTTTTGTGTTACTTATAAACATTGGTCTGTCGTTATAGCTTTACCACATGACTTACAATACAGGATTTTACCATCACAACTGAAAGTTAAATTCCGCAGCATATTGTTGCACACGGTAACTTGCACTGTTTTTCACTTTGGGCATGTTTAATCAATTGTGAACTCAAAATTGTCGATATGTAACCCTCCAACATAACACACTATGAACGTCATATAATCTTTCTTGATTTACAAATTACTAAATTGACTATACAGTTGAACAAGTATCAGTGTATACTAGCGGGGCTGTGAAGCGGTAACAAGTGCAGTGGAGGAATTCCCTGCTTTCTTGTGAGCGAATGTAGCTAAAAAAATCTGATGTGTTGCACTCACATGACTTTCTCTACTCTTGTACTAACCATTCTTACAAAATCTCATTCCTGTATCTTCTTCGCGTTAGTTGAGATAAACATTTGCAGAAATTATCTTATTGTGTATTTCCTTAAGGGGAATATGGGAATACAGTTGGCTTTGACCGACAGTCAAATCTTTCAAAGCTTTGAAATTTCGATCTGTTTCAACACTTAAGTTAAGCCCAAACACTTTTTTTGTGAAGTGAACCATTTCAGAGATATTCCTATTTATTTGTGCAGGTTTTGCAATACTTAAACTTTTCTCTACTGCATTGTAATATTCCCCTTGCACCTACAAGGAGATTAGTGATAAGATAACTTGTACAAATGTTTATATTAACTAACATGAATATATAGGAATAAGAGTTTGTAAGAATAGTACAAGATGAGAGAAAGTCATATGAGTGTAACACATCAGATGTTTACAAATACTTATTTTTCTATATAAGAGATAAATCTTCATTACATAATTACATTACATTACATAATTTAGCTACAGATGACTGAAATTCTTTAGTTACCGGAAAAAAATTTGATTACATAATTTTCTCTACTCACTCTTTGTATAAATTATAACAGTATAAACTATTATTACGAATGCTTATTGTTCTATGTATTTAATGTTAATCGAAACAAAATTTGGAGAAATGCTTTTATTACACACTTCATTGTAGGCAGTGAAATATTTTAAGACCTAAATGCTATGTGATGACTTTGAAATTCCATTCTCTTTGCATTACCAGGGAAAAAACGGATGAAAAAACTGAATAACAACTTCACATTTCGTATGAGTATAGGAAAATTCAAACCAATAACAAGGAATACTTCGGAAATATATAATGAAAAAAACTGACATACGTTGTGTGCTTTAAACGAGATATACCTAGATCTTTTGTGTAGTAAAATTTTGTCTTTGCCTTAAAGTTTACCATTTATACAAAAGTAAGCCAAAATGAAGAGGACTTCGGAAACTATTCCCAAGAAATTTAAGATATACGTTTTATTTAGCTAGCGCTGCTGCTTACCAAGTGGGAGACCTGTTCCGGGGTGCACTCAGCCTCGTTATGTAGCTAAGGAGCTACTTGATTTTTAAGCAGCGGCCCCTGGTTGCGAAGACCTTATATAGCGATTAGGAGGTATCTGAGCGTTGGCCACATCCCACTCTATAGCACTGCACCCCACTTCTTCCGGCTGCCCTTCACACATATGCGTTGGCATGTCATCCTGCTCCCATCGTGCAAACGATCCACAAGGTTTCATGACCGCCGATCTCCCTGGAGTACCTTCTCAGTCATCTTACTCCTGGCGGGTCCAACCACAACCACCTCCAGGATCATCCTGCCGACCATGAGATACGCGCTGGGGCTCCGGGGCATTAACTCGTCTTGTCCGACTTGCAGGATCCTCCTCGTGGCTCCTGAGGACATGCAGTCCCAGTATCACTTCCTCGCGACGAACATGTACAGAACCATGACGCTCTCCCTCAAGGTTAACTCCAGCCAGGCCTCCTCCCCCTCAGGTAAGGTGTCACCAGATGCCTCCACTATCTCGTAGGGTCAATCTAGTTCCTCTTAGGCATGTCCTCCGCCACATACAATCCAATCACGTTCACGGCTGCGCTCGTGCCCATTAGCACTCGGCACGGCTTCCCCTGTATCTTGCCGTCCACGATGTCCACTAGTCTTCTATTCACGGCACTCAGCGTCGCCTGTGTAGACGGCTCCGTCGGTACCTCCATGACCCACGCCAAGTTGGTACTTATTTGTTCCTCGCTAGCTCGTAGACTTCCCTGCTGACAGTACTTCGCGTATCCTGTTTGGCTACACACTCCTGTAGCTGATTCTTGTCGACGTCTCTTTGACTTCATCGTATCGTACACTTCCGTTCTTCAATGCGGACATAACTGTCCCCTCAGCCAATCCACAGTCAAGCCCGTGCTCTGGGACAGAGCGGACGTACCAGGAGAACCGGTTGTTTTGTCTACTGCGTGTGTGGCGTGATAGTGAGTGAGCGCAAGAAAGACATATACCACACTGTGAGTGATATTATCGATCACCAAGTGTAGGAATTTAAAGTGAGTAGATCAGCTAAATTTAACAGTGAAAAGAAATGGAAATGTACGCGAGGAGAAATACCCTCAGGATCAAGTTTGCTTTAAGTGCAACGCGACCGTCGGCATATGAAGTGCATGATTTCATAGCAGATACATTACGGTTAAATGCGGAACAAGTGGATACAATACAGTTAATTGCAAGTGAACGGGCAATTTATGTTAAATTAATGTCAGCACTCTTGCTGGAGAAAACCCTCAATACCTTCTCGGCGGAAACACCTTTCACATATATGAATGGTGAGATGACTAAAGTGCTTATCGAACACGTGACCGGTAATGCTGTCAATGTCCGAGTGTTTGATGTACCCCCAGAGCTCCCGGTAGAGGTCTTAAAAGCAGCGTTGCAGCGTTACGGAACGGTATATGACGTCCGGAAGGAACAATGGAGCCGACAATATCGCGTCCCGGTGTTCAATGGAACATCCCTAGTTTTATCATCATTGGCAGCTACAGATTATCGGTGTCCTACGCCGGCCAACCCAGATCCTGCTACGTCTGCAGTAGCACGGCACATCTAAAGGAATTTTGCCCCCACCGTCCGACCGCAACACGCCCAGTGGCGACTGGACGGAGAAACGAAACAGAACCGACGAAGGTGGTAGTGGACACGCAGAGTGAGGGAGCGCATCCTACGGATGAAAACAGGCAAACGTCCCTGGTGAATGACAGTCAACAAGAAGCAGCAAGGTCTGCACCGCAAAGGGAGTATGCCTCCATAGTTCGAGATACCACAGGGAAACGAGTACATCTGGCCAATCCGGAGGAGATAATATCACCCGAGGTGGGTCCACTTGTGACGGAGACAGCTGCAGCAGAAGAGAAACGCCCGACCGAGAAGAAACGGGCCAAGCGGGCGAAGACAAGCAAAGCCCATAAGGAAGAACCATCCTGGAATAACCAAATGGAGCTGGAGGAAGTTGTGGAAGGAGCCCATGAGGAGGCACGTCAATTACAAGTCCCGTCCACAGACACAGTAGATACGGCTGGAGTACTGACACAAGAGCCTGCCTCAGCATTGATTGGCAGCAGTATCCTGGAGGAGGGAGGTGACAGGAACACCGGTGAGGTTCTACCTGCAAGGAGGGACGCGGGAAACAATCCCCAGAGTGATTGCGAAGCAGCACAGTTACAACAACGTGTGAGGTGCCCAGCGGTGGAGATAGGAGACTCCCCCCATTACCGGGAGGACACCCCCGGCACCACCGTAGCGGCGCGACCATCTGCGAGTGATACTCGACCGCAAGTAATCGAACGGCCACACAGATCCCAAGAGGACCAACCAAGGTCAGCTGAAGCAGTCGCAATTTATCGGCGTGCAGAGATGGCTGGTGGATCCCATCCCTCTCAACCTGATGCGAGGGCTACAGAAGCAGAGTCGCCGACCCTACTTCAGGTGACACGGAAGCCCCAGGTGTCCTTATGTGACCCAAGGCTTAGGGGAAATCCTCTGGCACAGATAACCCCAGCTAGACATCCAGAGACCGAACAGTAGCACACTAGTAGCAATGCACGAGGCCAAGAACGTAGACGCCCGAGTTACACTATCTTTGCGACAGTCGCTTTCGTCATGATCTATCTACGAACGGTGGCAACAGTGAATGTGAATGGGTGCAGAAATCTAGTAACCCAAAAACTGCTTAATAGTTTCCTCCAGGTGAACAACATTGACATATGCTTTCTCCAAGAAGTAAATACTTACAACTTGGATGCTCTTTACAATTACGACTATAAAGTTAACCTAGGTTTAAACGGCAGAGGAACGGCAATAGTGTACAGGAAGGGACTTCCCCTGCAGAATTTTCAGATGGATCCCGACGGCCGGGTCCTCTCCGCTACTTTGGAAGAGACCGTCCTAGTTAACATATATGCTCCAGCTGGGACACAGAATAGACGCGAGAGAGAGCGTTTCTTTCAAACCGATGTAACCCCGCATTTGCTACAAGGCAAGGATCTTCTGCTAGCAGGCGACTTCAATTGCACGCTGCAGGCGAAGGATCAAAAAGGTGCTACGAATTTTAGCATCATGCTACAACACCTAGTGTCACAGTTGCAACTGCTTGACACATGGGAGATCAAGCATGGGAATGAAGTGGAATTCACTTTTATCCGCAACACTTCTGCCTCACGCATCGATCGACAGTATTTATCTCCCGGAATAGCTCCAAATGTCCATCGAATTTGGGTCATTCCGGTGGCTTTTAGCGACCATCATGCAGTGCTATGTCAATTGCAAATAAATGAAATAAGGCATGAGACGGCCGGCCGTGGCTACTGGAAACTCAAAAATTCTATGCTGGAGACATTAGGGAACAATTTCAAATCAAATGGCATCAGTTACAGTCGGCCTTTAGAAGTTCAACTCGGAAGAGTTTTTGGTGGGTGAACACGGCAAAACCAGCGATTCGCTCCCTATTTAAATCCATGGGTATTGTGAGGGCACAGGCCAAGAAGCAGCTACTACATTTTTACAATGAGGCGCTGTGGGGGCTGCATCTGAAGCAAAGGGAGGGCTATGAGGTGCAGACGGAGATAAAAAAAGTAAAAGAAATCATCAAATTAAAACACTTACACCAGTTGGAAGGACATAAAGTTCGAGCCAAAGTGAAATCCATGCATGAAGCGGAACAGAACTCATTTTATTATTTCGCAAAGGAGCGGCAGAAGGGACATTGAAGATATCCTCAAACAATACGGGACGCGCACACTGGAACTGCCCATGTTGGAACGCGCGCCCAGCTCCAGCTTATAGCGGATCATTTTCAGGCTTTATTTCAAGAAGCGCCAGAAGCAGACACCCCTTATAGGCGTGTGGAACATGAACTGTTTGACACCGGCATCACCCAGGAATCCGCAAAAATACTTACCAGCCCTATCACGGAGCGGGAGGTGTTGGTCGCCATTGAACAAGCCAGTCGACACACATCACCAGGTCCTGATGGGCTCACCTATAAATTCTATAGAAAGTTCTGGCCAATAATCAAGAACGAAGTGATAGAAGTATATACGGAACTGTGGGGGACAGCAGTGTTTCCCGAAACCTTCGCGGATGGTGTTATCACCCTGGTGCCGAAGAAACAGAAAACCGCCACCATGAAGGACTATCGTCCAATAACGCTGCTAAACGCCGATTGTAAGTTATTTGCGAAAGTTCTGGCTAACCGATTAAAAGGAGCATATGCAGAAATCATGCATTGTAACCAAGCGGTAATATCGAAAAAGAACATTATTGACACATTGGCGGAACTGCGTGACACGCTGATCCATCTACGCAGAGAAAATAAAGCGGTGGCTTTGATCAATCTCGACTTTCAACAGGCTTTTGATAGAGTGCGCCATTCGTATCTGTGGAACTGCTTAACGGCTGCGAAATTTCCAGTGCCGGTAATCAATCTTATTCAGGGACTCTACGGCACGGCACAGCCTCGAGTCTTATGGAACGGATGGTTTTCCAGGCCGGTACGAATAAAACGATCAGTACGTCAAGGCTGCCCGCTATCAATGGGATTGTTTTCATTGGCATTGAATCCTTTACTCCAGAGGTTGCAACAAACCATGCGAGGAGTCAGTGTACACAATGAACGGTTCACACTTACAGCCTATGCTGATGATGTGACTGTGGTGGCTGCAGATAATGAAGATATGACGACCATGCAACAGGGATTGGAGCAGTACACAACGATGTCCGGTGCAGTGTTAAATGCTGAGAAATCGGAGATCCTAATATTAGGAAATTGGCCGGAACCGCCACAGACCTTGGGGATGCAATGTGTGACTACTACAAGGATACTTGGAATATGCTTTATGGCAAATATAGAAGATACTATTGCAGTTAACTGGAGGGAAAAAATTAATAGTTTACGCCATTCCTTATCCATGGAGAGGATCCGGAACCTGAATTTGCTACAACGCATCTGGTACCTGCATACTTATGGTCTAAGCAAAATTTGGTATGTGGCACAGATTCTGCCGATTGCAAAACGTGACGCACAGAAATTGGAACAACTCCTTGGTTACTTTTTGTGGACTGGAAAAGCATATAAGGTGAGCCGGCCTCAACTACGTTTGCCTCCGTCCAAAGGTGGTTGCGGCTTAGTGGACATTGCCAAGAAATGCATGGCCTTATTGGGGAAAACCGCCACACAATCATTGCGCGGATCTGGCTCATCCATTGACCAAAATTTCTGGAAGGAATAGCTGCATAACCCTCAGGTGGCACTCAACGGATTTAAACCCACTGTCCTTCACCTAAAACGAATTCTGGACAACAACGATGACATTACGGCCTTCGAATGCACCCGGAACCACTACCGTATGCTCACGACAGTTCATCTGGTTCCCAGAGTGGCAGGGAAATATACCAGGGAGTGGAAAGTGATCTGGCAGAATTTATTTTGTAAACATGTGCCCAGTGATTGGCAGGAAACCACCTATGAAGTATTAAATGAGACTATACCGACAGCGTATAAACTCTGGCGACATGGAAGGGCACAGTCAAACCAATGTCCATCTTGTGCCGCCGTCGACACACTGGACCACCGGATTGCTTCCTGTAAGCAGGTTGAAGTCATCTGGGTAGAGCTCAGGACTTACATCGCCAAATGGTGCCCACCGCAAGCTCCACCATGCCTTGAGAAGCTCCAGCGTTTGGAATTTCATTTTCAGAATACTGCACTCCAACGCTGTGTAGTTTGGCTGGTAATGGGAACAATGTACTGGATCCTTAAACAGAATAATGGCCCAGTGGCGCAGAGGAAGGATTGGGTCAGTTTTCTGAGACAGGCACGCTGGCAACTGATAACTTCTGGTCTTAGCAAATCAATGCAGCCGTACATAACACGCCTTGCACTTTAAATACGACAATGCAACTATAATCAAAATAATATATATATAAAAATTTAAAAAAATAAAATAAAAAATAAAAAAAATAAAAAAAAATAAAAAACGCTAACTTTGAGTATCTGTTATGAAAATAAATGACCATGTGTCACCTCATGGGCGTATAGGTGCAGAAAAAAAGAAAAAAAGAAAGAAAAAAAGAAAAAAAAGGACAGTTGAAGGAGAAAAAAAAAATTTAAAAAAAGTGGGCTCCTCTAGTACCAGTGTAAGTGGAAAGGAGCGTCTTAACGCGCAAGGCTTTATTATCAGATAATCGCCAGTCATTTTCTTTTGAAAATCTATAAATGATGTAAAAAAAAAAGTAAAAAAAAAACAGACTTTTCGTTATTGAGTTATGCTGCCCACAGACAGACACACATATACACACGGACTTTTTCTAAAAATGCTTTTGGATTCACCAGGCCTCATGGCATATATTTACGGTTTAATTTAAAAAAAAAAAAAAAAAAAAAAAAAACCGTACTCTTCCGCCCACCTCTGACTTCTAGCTCCTTTAATGATGCCGTCGAATCTTCCTTCCAGGGTGTTAAAACATTCGCCGACGTCCTCCACGACGTCCACGCGCTAGCAGAGGAGTTCCACCTTCCCGTCGAGTTGTTCCGCGTCTTTCTTCACGCCAACCAGTTCCTCGTTTATCTTCGCCAATAGCCCCATTTTCGTATCGATCACTTCAGTCATATTTCCCATTCCAGCATTCATTTTTGTCTTCACTTCTTCCTTTATACTCCTTGCCTTCACCTCTATCTTCTCTTATCCCTGTTTCTTCGTTTCCCATCTTATCAGTATGCATTTCATTTCTTCCATTCCCTAGTCTACATTTTCCATTCTTTCTACATTTTTTCCATTCCCGGTTTCAGGTTCTTGATTTGGGCTAGTAGGCTAGTAATTCCTTCATCTCTTCCATGTCGACATCCATATACTACTCCTGACAGCAATGTAGCAAAACGGCAATTCGACGAATCCCACCTCCGACATCAGTGCCCTCTCTCAACTTCGCCCTCGCAGCCTCTCAGCCTCGGCTCATCGCTCCAGCATTCCCTTCCGCGAGATCAGTCACGAAGTCGCTCCCGAGATCAATGAGGTCCCTCCTCCCGGTGTCACCAGCGGTGTCGCACGCGGTGTCGTGTCCGGTGTCGTAACCAGTGTGGTACCCGGTATCGTACCAGGTGTCGTACCCGGTGTCGTACCGGGTGTCGTACCCGGTGTCGTGCCCGGTGTAGTACCCGGTGTCGTACCCGGTGTCGTACTCCATGTCACCCTCGATGTCACTCTCGATGTCACTCTCGATATCACTCTCGAAGTCACTCGATGTCACTCGCGATGTCACTCCCGATGTCACTCCCGATGTCACTCCCGATGTCACTCTCGATGTCACTCCCGATGTGACTCTCGATGACACTCTCGATGTCACTCCCGATGACACTCCCGATGTCACTCTCGCTGTCACTTTCGATGTCTTTCCCGATGTCACTCCTTATGTCACTTGATGTCACTCCCGATGTCACTCGGTGTCACTCTCAATGTCACTCCCGATGTCACTCTTATGACAGAACTTAATGATTGCACTTTTAAGTTCCCCTGATAGTTGTTTTCCTGATATCGGGATAGAATGCTTTGGTTTTACAACATGCAATCCCTCTTCAACTGCTAACTTAAGAATCATTTCTTTTCTTTTGCGTGGAGATTGCGGCAATGCTTCCTCAACACGTTTTCTGCACTTTCCAAAATGCTGTCTGCTTTTGAAACCCGCTGATGTTGATGGAGTATCCTTATCAATCCCTTCTTGGTCTCTTATCTCTGTCTTGCCCGCTGTGCTTGCTTATATCTCCTATATTCAGCTTTGAGGTGTTCTCTTCCTTGTTTTCTTTATTTCAGTTTAGCTCTTCCTTTCCTCATAGTCACTTTTATTTTTTCCTTCCATTGTGCATAACTGCCTTGCTCCTTCAGACGTTGTTTGTATTCACGTTGTCTTTGAGCTGGTGTTTTAGGCATTGAGTCAGAAACAGACTGATACGTCTATCCTGACTGAAGTCTCACAAGCACTGTACGCGTATGACGACCAAAGGGCGCCAGCACTAATTGTCCGTTAGTCACGTGTTTTGTGGGAAAACGAATGACTTTAGAGGAAAACTTTCTGATACTTTTTTATTTGTTATATTGTAATGGCGCAGAATCAAAAAAGGATATTTTTTTCAGTCAATTACTTTTCCCTGCAGAGGACTTTATCCTTATTTACCGTGACTAACTGACATCGACACACAGTAATAATTAAACAGGCTCTAAGGATTATTTATAAATGTCGAAAATTATTAGCCATATACCATGTTTTGTAGATGAAGAGTCATTGTGTGATGTACATCGAAAAAAAATTAAAACAGTTGCACATAGCTCCTGAAATATTGATATGAAAATCACCGTTATTCACGCTTATTTTTAGTGTTTTGGAAATATGTGGGTAAGAAGTGAAATTTGAACCCATATTCACGTCAAAAACATTTATTTTTCACTTCATAAGATACTTTGGAGTATCTAGCATCATCTTTCCTCAGTAAAAAAAGTGAAACATTGATTTCAAATTTTAACACTCGGTATGACATATTCGCGGAATTGCTCAAAAATACTTGGTAGGATGTGATTATCCAAAATATTAAACTCAGTTTCATGTTAATATTAGGACGCTAACAAAATATGTATTCACCAAAAAATCTGAGCCTAATTATTTTTATTATTATTATTATTATTAGTAGTAGTAGTAGTAGTAGTAGTAGTAGTAGTAGTAGTAGTAGTAGTAGTAGTAGTAGTAGTAGTAGTAGTAGTAGTAGTAGTAGTAGTATTGTTATTATTATTATTATTATTATTATTATTATTATTATTATTATTATTATTATTATTATTATTATTATTATTATTATTATTATTATTATTATTATTATTATTATTATTATTATTATTATTATTGGTATCATTACTACCATCGTTATCAGTATCGTTATTGTCATTGTTATTAGTTATCAACCCTACTAGTATCGTTATTAGTATCGTATGCATCATACTAATAAATACTAGTGACTATGTTAATAACGATGCCAATAACGAGGTAATAATCAGTAAAGATGAAATAACCAATTACAGTTTGAATTATAGGGAAACGTGCTACTCTTTTTATTTGTTTATTTATTTATCATTTAGTTATTTTTGCTTCAATGCAGCAACAAGTAAATAAGTATTGATATCGCAATGAGAATAGTTCTGTTTACTTTTTGTTATAAAGTGCCGTCTTTCTGTGTATTTATTGAATACCATTCAAGCTTTAGTTGCATCCCCTGAAAATATTGTCACATATATACATTATACATTTCGCTACCCTGGGCGCTCCTCAAGTCTTCCTCTTAAACTCTCACCCCTTCATAGGCATGTCCTTGCAGTAGCGAATAAGATACGGCTACCAATCATGATAAGAGGTCTGAATGACAAAATGAATGCACTTACTCTCCTCTTTCTCTTTTAGCCAATACGGTCGAAAACGTAAACATGTATTTCGTTTCTACGCTATTTTGTATCCTTTATTTTCGTTATTGGTTAAGGTTATTTAGCAAACGGAGTGGCTAATCCTTGCACCGTGGCCTAAAGCAACCACGAAATGGTCAAGGTTTTGTATAAAGATAAATAATGTGACGCAGACGCCAGATGCAGTGATATTATCTTAAGCGTTCTGTGTGCGTACTTCGTAGTTTAAAATGTTAACAAGATGGAATTCCTAGTGTATATTTTAGAAACTTCTTTGTATTTCCTTGCGATTTTAGATTCTTTAAAACGCGCGCGCGTACGTGTGTGTGTGTGTGTGTGTGTGTGTGTGTGTGTGTGTGTGTGTGTGTGTGTGTGTGTGTGTGTGTGTGTGTGTGTGTAGTAACGGTGCCGGCTACCCAGGGGCGAAGTGAGACCGAAGACTTGTCAGAGAGCGGAGCCAGAGAAGTTCAGAGATACACAGAAGTCCCTAACAGTTTCAAATATTGACACCTGGGGCACAACCCAAGTGTTTCCTCTATTCAGGGAGAGGGCGACGAGGCTACCCTTGCGGCCCGGGCAGTAACTTCCAGGAGGGCCAGGGAAGGAGTTCCAGAGCACTAACACCTGGGCCATCTGTCCGCATTCGCCGGAATGTACCGCGCTACTAACCAAACCTGAAATTTAACAAGGGAAGGAAATCATAAATAAAGTGAAAGGATTCCGTGGAGAAGAGAATCCACCTCAGCATTCGCCTAGAGACAAGGGGAAACCACGGGAAAACCCAAGTCACAGTATTCGGTGGACGGGAATCGAACCCGGAACCTCCCGAATGTGTATCGCACACGTTGCCGTGACGCCACCTCGCTCGGTTCTTTAAAACGTAGTATTCCTTATATAATGTTCGACTAAATTTATCAGTCATTTCGGCTCCGTACTAACGTGTGAGGTTTGCATTGGGGAGGCGCCATTTTCGACTCCCATTCGGGCCAGCCAATCTCACTATGAGTGTTTTCATGGTTTGTCCAGGTGCGTAGCCAAACAATGAAGTGGTTTCTCCTCTACCACTAATTCATTGTCCATTACTTTCTGTCCCCTTCATTTCCTTTCATCTGTTTTACGCAGAAGTACTAGGCAAGGGCGTTCGGATTGTTACGATAGGAAGGTGGAGTGTGCTCCTTGGAAAGGTTTCCTCCTGGCATTTGACGAATCCGCTAAGGGGCCTCTTCTTGGGATAGCTCGGGTCCCTGGGAAATGGGGCGAACGCGAGGCTAGCTGGAGGCAGGATGTTCAATCCTTAAGGGCCCCGTCCTTTGTAGAGCTCATAGTCTGTTCATACTGGATCTGGTCGACCTTCGGGTCCCCCGCGCATCCCTTGCTCCCTCTCTCCCTCCTTCCTTCCCATAGGTGAAGTTAGATGAAGAAGATGAAGAAAAAGAAGAAGAAGAAGAAGAAGAAGAAGAAGTAGAAGAAGAAGAAGAAGAAAGGATCGTTGCGCCCTATTTTGCGGTGTTATGCTCCAGGTTAATGGAGACCCGCTGTATGTGTAATCTTACTTCTTTTGCTATCAGTCATTACTGTAATTACTTCCCTTATTCTACCAGACGGCCGCCTCCGTAGCGCAGCTGGCAGCGCGCTTGCCTGTGGCGCGGAGGACCCGAGTTCGATCCCCGGTACCAGCATGGGGATTTTATCCCCTCTGGGAGGTCTGGTACGGGGTGCACTCAGCCTCGTTAGGTCCCGGGGGGACCAATTGAGGAGCTACTTGATGGAGAAGTAGCGGCCCCAGGTCTAGAAGGGAGGGCCGGGAGGGCTCGGGGCGCTGACCACGTCCCACCCTCCAGTACTGCACCTCACCAATGACGCCTGTAGTGGGCAGAGGTGGGGGACGCAGCGGCTGGGCGGTAGGCCTTGGCCCTTCGTGGGCTGTCGCGCGGGGTTTACATTTACATTCTACCAGATATTGTCAACTAAATTAGTCTACCCGCCTACCCCTTCCCCAAAACTTCAAACTACCAGCTTCTTTTTAAAGCTAAAACATTATACATCACTTTTAGGGTTGCTTAAATAAAAAAACTCTGATGTGTTGCACTCTACTCTTGTGTAAACTATTCTTAAGAACTCGTATTCCTCTATCTTCTTCAAATAAACATTTGCAGTAATTATCTTATTGTTAATTTTCTTGTAGGTACAAGGGGAATATGGGAATACAGTAAGATTTGACCGATAGACAAGGTTTTAAAGCTGGTCGCTGGAGAAAGCTTTGAAATTCCGTTCTCTTTGTACGGCTAAGAGACAAAGTGAATAACGACCTTCCATTTCAGAAAAGTATAAGTATTGGAAAACTCGCACAAATGACAAGGAATATCTCCGAAATGGTTCACTCCACAAAAAAAAATGCATTTGGACATAACATGCGTGTTTTAACGAGATCTACATTTTTTGTATAGTACGATTTGATTTATATCTTACGGATTACCAGTTATGCAAAAACCATCACGAGTAAACAGGACTACGTGGGCTATAGGCAGAAAATTCAAAATATACATTTTATTTGCCATAAAAATGTCTTGAACGTATGGTATTTAATCAAAATCGTTAGAACCATTTTTCAGCAAATCAAAATTTTCGAAAAATTTTCCATGTAAAGGGTAGTTTAGGGTGGAGAAATTTTCTTCAAAATATTTGTATCGCATCCTTGAAAGGTATTAAACTTATATACCAAGCTTGGTTTTTAACCGAGTTTACGTTTTTGAGTTTATGCTATTCACAGACAGACACACGAGCGCACGCCCACGGTTCTTTTCATAAAAATGCTTTTTTTTTTTTCTTTTTCTTTTTTTTTTCTTTGTATTCAGGGGGTCTTAAACATATATTTCCGGTGAAATCTCGACATTGAATTTTTGGGTGGAATATAATACTTCCCCTACTCGCTATACGTTGTAGAGAAGGTAAAACTAAAAAAAAATGGAGCCCTCGCGTAATACTTGTATTTTGTTGCTATAAAGTGCCATTATCTACAACTGTGGTAGCACTGGTTAAGAATACAATGAAAGCAACAGTTAGCAATCTCTTCTATATTTCTTCTACAAAAACGATTGTTGTGTAACTAGCAAAATATTGGGCTTTTATTTTAAATACAAAGACATTTCTCTTTGCACATGTTTTTCTTATTTTATTTTTCTTCACTTTGTTCCCTTCGCGTATTTTTTCAAGAGTTATTAAAACAATAACCACTCTACAAATAAAATAAACTGCTTCCAAGGCCGGAACATGGCAGCCCTTCCTCACTGTAGTACTTTTCAGTGTCTTATGGCACGAAGGTCCGAAAAATGACCCCAATAGTCCTACTATCCCATCACAGCTCATTTGACACTTATTTTTGCCCCCAAAAATGCCTAGTGTTATCTCTGGACCAGTGATCTGAGAAGTCTTTATCAAAAATTGTTATGAATATCCTGTTCTAGAAATTGGCAAAAATAATTGTACGATATTTATAAACATTTGCAGTGTTACACAACATATAAGCGCAATTCCCGATAATCTACATATTTCGAAAATAGTGCAATTGAAGGGCTTTTGGTGCAAACAACCATAAAACTCAATATTGCGTTTTTTTGCTCCATGGGTAAGTGGTTAAGTGGATACGTGGGTGGGTCTGTAGGTAGGTAGGCAGCTAAGTAAGCAGCCAGGAAGGCAGGTAGATAGGTGATCCCTGGTGAGCATACTTAGAATCAGTTGTTACAATAAAAACAACTACAGTGTGTCAGATACTAAATTTTGAAAGATATAGTGACTTCAGTAAAAATACATAATGAGCAAAGAATTTTCAGCCAAAAGAACAATAATGTCCAGAATATTTGAATCAAAAGTAATCATTGCCCATAATATTTTATGCAAAAATAACCATTATTCTAAGATTTTACAGCAAGAAAATAACGTTCATCTTACTTTCTGCAAACGCCAAATCCAAAGGTGTGTTTGAAAAATGTAACGATAATTAGAATAATACAAGAATTCATAGTGAACGAACTATATGGATACAGTGGTCCCTGAACTTAGATACATATTAGAAACATTGAACCACTACCTAAAGCACTGACCTTGCAGCCATTGCACAGGGCTCCTATTCCTCCAAATCTGTTAAAACTGAAATCGTTCAAAAATGTTCGCAATGCCTCCAAAACCGTTGGAACAAAGTTTTCTATGACGACCGAGAAAATATTAGTCACGCAAGACATAACATAGAAGAAATTGAAATCTCATATAACTAGAGCGGTAGTGAAGCAGAGACCCAGGCGGCAAAAATGTTGCGCTTGTTGCCATGTGTACCCTCATACTAATACTATTGTGACGTAATAATCTTTAAGGCTGGCAGGTAGGCAGGGAGGGAGGGAGGTAGGCAGGGAGACAGGTAGGCACGTAAGCAGGTCGATGGGTCAGCAGGCAAGTAGGCAGGTAGGAGCCAATAGTAAGCACCAGGTAGGTAGACAGGTAGGTATAGAAGTAGAGAGGTAGGTAGGCAGGCAGGTGGGTAGGTAGGCAGGCAGGTAAGTGGGTGGCTTAGGTGGGTGCGTGGGCGCCTGGGTTAGATTAATGTTTGGATGGGCGAGTGGGTGACTGGTTGGGTAGGTGGGTAGGTGGATAGTTGGGTAGGCGGGTGGGTAAGCGGTTAAGTGGATACGTGGGTAGGTCTGTAGGTAGGTAGGCAGCTAAGTAAGCATCCAGGAAGGCAGATAGATAGGTAGGCAGGTCGGTAGGTAGATAGATACGTCGGCAGGTAGGTAGTTAGGGAAGTAGGTAAGCAGACAGGTAGACAGGTTGGTAGGTATGCAGGCAAGCAGATAGGCAGGTAGGTAAGTAGATAGGCGGCTAGATGGGCAGATAGGTAGGTAGGTGGGTGAGTAGCTGGGTGAGTAGGTAAATGCCTGGTTGGGTGGGTGTGTAGATGGCTGGGATGGTGGGTATGTGAGTAGATGGGTAGGTGTGTAGGTAGTTCGGTAGGTGGGTGGGTGGATAGGTCGGTAGGTAGCCAGATAGGGAGGTAGACACGTAGGCAGGCCGGTAGACAGACAGATAGGTAAGAAGGTAATTAGGCAGGTAGGTAGCTCGATAGGTAGATGGGTAAGTTGGTAGTTAGGTAGTTAGGTGTGTAGGTGGGTGGCTGGGTAGGCGGTTGGGTTAGGTGGGTGGTTGGGTAGGTAGGTTGCTAGGCGGGTGCGTGGGTGGAGGTAGGTTATAGGTATGGTAGGGTAGATCGGCTAGGGCACATAGGTTAGGATAGGATATGATACCTAGGTTAGGTATGGCACGCAGCGTGGCTAGGATAGAGCAGATAGGATAGATAGGTTAGGGTGGGGTATGGTAAGTTAGGGTAGTGTAGCTAGATAAGTTAGGTACGGTAGGTACACGTGTGCGTACATGTATGCGTGTGTCCGTGTGTATGGGCTGCGTGCATGTGTGTACGCATGCTCGTGTGCATGGACGTGAGTGCGCGCACCTGTGCGTGTGTGTGACTGTGGGTGTCGGTGTCGGTGTGTACGGTTGTGGGAGTGTGGGTGTCGGTGTATCTGGGTGGGTGTACGGGTGGGTGGTTGTGGGGGCGGGTGTATGTGTGGGGATGGGTGCGTGTCTGTGGGTATATGTGTACGTGTGTCGGTTTGTGTCTGTGTGTGTGGCTGTATGTGAGAGGGTGTGTGTGCGCAAGTGTGAGCAAGTGTACGAATGTTTGCGTGCGTGAGCGGCATCACAAAGCCGGCATCGAAAGGCCAAGCCAAGTCACCTAACCCCATCTTCCTAGTTGTGGTGGAGACGGCCAATGAACCAGAGGTGAGGATCGATGGAATCGCAACCTTCTCCTACCTCCGGGTGATGGCCGAAGCAGTGAGAAGCTGTAGTAGGCCCCCTGAATGCCACCGGTGTCTTTGCTTCAACCATTCGAGCCATTTTTGTCACCGCAACCTGCGTTGCTTTCACTGCGGTGACTCCCACCCAAAGGAGGTCTGTCCAAACTCTTTCACGGGCGTGCCCACCTGTGCTAACTGCAAGAGTGAGCACGTAGCCTGCTACGGTGGGTGTCAAACCAGGAAGGCAGTAATTGCTTCCAGGTGCCCACAGCCGACCCAGAGGATAAAACCAATCAGCAGAGACCTGGGGCGACCTTCCACCTACATCGCCCAGGGACAAAACCCGGTACATCAGCAGACACAAAAGCAGGACCAATTTCCTTGGGGTCATACGCCCAGGCAGCACAGCGGCCTCCGACTCCTCCGCAGATTACTCGAGCCCCCAATACACACAGCCCGAACAAACTCTACAACACCGATCCTGGACTCCCAAACCAATCACCCATCAGAGTCCTCTTGCGGCACTTGCGCCGACTGGTCCGTCTACGCAGGCACCAGATGCAAGCGCGGGAGGACAAGATGGCCAGCCTAGGCATCGAAAGTGGGCATGAATGGAGAATCGTCAAAAGCCTCCGCAACATCTCTCCAGGACCCCCAACCCAAAGCAAATATGCTTGCCACCTACCTTGAACGTGCTATGTGTCCAAGAGGAGACCCCCAGGACGACCTTTTCTCCGTACGTGTCCACTTTCGACGACCCCCTTTAACGATTAACGGCTCCCTGTAATTCGCCCAAGTGAACTCCATGGCGCACTCCAGCGTCTCGAACCCAAAAATGCGACGGGTCCTAACGGGTTGACACCTCTCATGCTCCGCCACCTTCCCTTCAACGTCGTGCTCCTTCTAACTAGGGTATTCAACATGTGTCTCACCCTGCACCATTTTCCGCGACAGTAGAGAGAACCTCGGGTAATTTCATACTGAAGTCCGAGAAATACCCATTGCACCCTTCCAGACTTCCCAACCCAGCCACATATCAACACATTCTCAGAGCCTTCAACCCCATACAGCGACACCTCCACCTCGGTCAAGAGTGGCCCGGCGTTGGCGAATGTCCGTTAATCCGGACAAGAGTCTCGCCATACTCCTAACGAAGCCCCACCCGCCTCTTTAGTGTGCTGGTAGCGTGTCTGCCTCACGTTCAAGAGGTCGCGAGTTCGAATCTCGCTTAGGGTGAGTTATCCGGATAAGGTTTTTTCCAAAGTTTTCTCTTATCCTGAGAAGACGAATGTCAGGTAACTTAAAGCTCTATGGACCTCGGGCTCATTCGAGCATCATTTCACCCAATTCATTCATTCACCATCCGACATGACACTATGTTGGAGGAGCTTAACAAAAAAAAAAAAAAAAAAAAAAAAAACTAACGAGTCGCCACAACCTTGCAGGCTGTACCAGATTCTAATTCCGAGACTGAAGCATGGAGTGGAAAAACTCTTATCACCTACCTAGGAGTTAAGCTTTACAATGACCGACAAAGAAAATCTTTCTGCATTTCCGGTCTATGTCACATTATTTATCGTTGTACGAAGCCATGGCCATTTCAGTGACTGTTTTAGGCCACGGTGAAAGGGTGCGTTGTCTGAAATAACAATTGCAATGGCCATGGCTTCGTACAACGATAATGCAACAAAGACCGGAGGTGGAGAGAGATTATCTTTGGTGGTCATTGTTCTAGAGCAGCCCTGGGGAAGTGGTACACATTGAGCGGGACTGCGCTCACGACCTTGAGCGTGTGTGTTGGCTGAGGACGATGCAAACACACACCAGTTCAGTGACGTACCTTTCACAATGAGTGCAGGACGTGTTACGCCAACATTTAATCCCGATTGGGAAGAAAAGTATTTCGCCGTCTTCGAAGGTGGAAACACATTGTTTGGTTTGTGGTGCAACAGTGTCATATCCTTCACATTATAACATTAGGAGGCATTTCACAAATGCGCATGCGCAAGAATATGGTGAAGAGAAGCTGATAGGTGTGGCTCGTGAAAATATGCTGGATCCTCTTAAAGAACATTTACAAGCCAAAAGTGACAGTACTAGCAAGACGATAGTTGACCGACAAAACATAGTTTGTGCCAGTTTTAAAATTGCAAACGAAATTGCCAAACCCTCTAAACCCCTCTCTGAAGGAGACTTTATAAAGGAGTGCTTGATAACTGCTGCTGAAGAAGTTTGCCCTGATTTTGTGAATTCCTTTAAATCTCTGAGTTTATCTCGTCGAACAGTCACCGAGCGAATAGCAGAAATTGCTTGCAATTTGGAGAAACAGCTAAAAACGAAAATCTGACAGTTGGTGTACTACTCATTAGCACTAGACGAGTGTAGTGACAGGAAAGACACGGCTCAGTTAGCTGTTTTCTTAAGAGGAGTTTATGAAAATTTCAATATCAGTGAAGAATTTCTAGATCTTGCATCGTTAAAGGACCGGACCACAGGTGAGAATATGCTAAAGACAATGGAACACTTTAATCTTCCATTGGAAAAACTAGTTTGTGTTGCAACCGATGGAGCGCCATCCATGATGGGTCATACGTCGGGATTTATAGGAAGACTTCGAGGTGTTCTTGCAGCAAAAGGAATAAACCCAGACGATGTACTACATGTACATTGCTTTATTCATCGCGAGGCATTGTGTGCGAAATCAGTAACGTTGGATACAGTGATGTCAGTTGTGCGAATTGTGAATACCATTAGGTCGAATTCACTTCGTCATAGACAGTTTCAAGAATTTTTAAAAGATATAAATTATGAGTTTTTAGATCTGCCGTATCACTCTCAAATTAGATGGCTAAGTAGAGGCAACGTGCTTCAGAGAGTTTTCGCGTTACGAAGCGAAATAGACATTTTTTTAAAAAATCAGAAAATAGACTTTGAAGAACTTAGCACCAAAGACTGGATTTGTGATTTAGCATTTTTGAGTGATCTAACGTTACACTTAAATACATTGAACACCACCCTACAAGGGAAAGACAATTTAATCATTACGATGATTGATGAACTAAAGGCTTTCATGGACAAATTGCGACTCTGGATGTATCACATACAACACACAGATTTGTATCATTTTCCAAATTTGAAATGCGTATTTATTAAAGGATCTTCTGAAGTACTAAATAAATACAAGACAATTCTGGAAGATTTACTGGAAGAATTTAAAATAATCCGATTTAATGATCTGAAGACCATAGATACAGAATGGAGGCTGTTTAACAACCCATTTGCATTCGATGTTAAAGATGCACCACACTCTTTGCAGATGGAATTAATCGACCTCAAGAACAACACACCTCTGCGGACTTTAGGACTGTTGGGAGTAGAGTTATTTCGTACACTACCCAAAGTGAAGTTTCCAAATTTATGTCTCTTTGGCACTCGCATTGTAGCTATGTTTGGTACAACATATTGTTGTGAGCAGTTTTTCAGTAAGCTGAACAATGTGAAAACTGCTTCACGCAGTAGTTTAAGTGATGAAAATTTAGTGCACATATTGCGATTGCAATGTTCAAATTTGCAGCCAGAATATGACGAAATAATGAAGCACAAAAGATTGTACGTTTCAACAGTGACTCAGTAAGTAGCACTCCAGGTTTACGTGATTTACGAAGTGTTTTAGTTTATTGCATATTATTATACTTCAAAGTCTTGCAAGTCTAAATAGCATTGTAAAATCTGAAAATATAACACTACAACATGTATGTAAATATTGTATAGTGTTTAATTTTGTGTTTGTAATAAATTACAATTAAGCAACATGCGTACGCCACTGACTGGTTCATGTGCCTTTATTGCACGCACGTATGGGACGGTAGAAACCTGTTTTTTCTCACGCGAATACACGACCTCCCCAGGCCTGTTCTAGAGTCAAACTTTCCGCGAGCACACCAGAGACCTTTCCTCACGGACGCAGGGGACAATTGTCTCACTGCACTCCATGCTGAGGTCCGAGATGCCCGTTGGCCTAAAGCTACACCTTTTCCGGGTCCTTAAAATCCCCCATAAGCTATACGCCTGCGAAATCTGTGGCATGACCGCAGACAGCTGGATCCTATGGCTCCAAAGGGCGCAGAATAGAGGACTTCAGTTTATCCTTTCTGTCCCCTTCCCTTTTTCCGCGAAACTACGTCACGAAGCCTCATCTCTTCCATACGTGGTGGATGAAATTGGGCGCTGGGCAGCAAAATTCTACGCCAGTTTACCTCACATCAAAGCACCCTAATTAGATCTCTTTGGGACCATGGTTCAAGAATACGCCGCTTTAGGTCTGATCGAGTTCCCCACATGGCTTGCGGGCATGCCAGATAGCGCAGGAGCAATTCTACCAGCAGCTAAAGCTGAGCTCCTAATTTTATCCCACCCAGGGGATGTTCGGCTCTCAAAATTATCCCAATCAAAATTAAGAATTTAACATTTAAAATCTTTTACACACGCCAAGGTGCAGGCACTGCTGAATCCTGGGAGACAACTGCCAAGTAGCAATTAACTTCTTTCTTAAACCCACACCTGCCTAATCTAAAACAAGTCACCCTAAATAACCTTCCCATAAACCCTATTGGGCTAAACCCTATTGGGGTGGGTACGCAGCAAAAGAAAATGCAGGCTGAACCTCAGCCTGCCACCAGGATCACGTCTATGGTCAGCGAATCTGTCTTTTAGACTAAGAGTGAGTCGTTCACGTACCCACTGACTTAGTCATTCCCGAGCACTCCAAGACTCCGTGAGACTTCCTCATTTGCCCGACTTTCTCACCTTAAGACTCACTTCGCCGGAGTGTATCACTGTGATACAACTGCAAGAATGGACATTGGAGATGTTGAGTACAATGAGCAAAGACTGCCTGAGGTGCAAAATGCTTTAGCTTTTTTTTTTTTTTTTTTTTTTTTTTTTTTTTTTTTTTTTTTTTTTTTGCAAACCATTTAAATGTTCAGACATGACACTAGAGCCCTGTCCTAAAGTTTTGACTAATAATTATCAGTATGATTATAATCATACGGTCCCCACAACGAATTAAGCAAGGCAAACAATGCTTCCGATGTTCTATCTCAACTGACATCAAAAAAGACCAAAAAGCATTTGACTAGTTCACCATTGGCGTCTACTAGTCTGACAACTATGGAACACTGAGATTTTTGTGTGATATCTGTAGTGTCATCAATTTAAACTGAAAAAAGTGGCTGGTGCATATTTCTAATTTGATATAATCAAGAATGTGCTCCGAAATAGTCAATAATCTCATTCTGTACTGACTATTCGAAATGTTAAGTTCTTCCGGGCTTGTAGACCGTGGTCTAGAAGGCATGGAAGATTCTGCTTCGTCATTCAAACTCTGACCAGTGCAGACGGAGGATCGTGTTACCCTGATGATACCAAGCGCAGTACTTGGCGAAACGTTGGTATCTACCATGCCTTCTAGACCACGGCCTACAAGCCCGGAAGAACTAAATATTTCGAATAGCCTAAATGCATATATTCATTCTTTACTGTTTTCGAGTCCCCAGTAAAGACACTTTTCATTTTATTGTAGTGAGTCTGAATCTCTAATGGACTTATAAAAATTAACAAGGAAAAAAGTTCTTTGAAATGCCCCCTAATGGATGAAGATGGATTTCATCATGACCTCAAAAAGCAATCTCTCGTCTGGCAAAATGCATTACTGCGCTAATTACAACCTTAAAACCTAATCGATGTTAGGGACTTCCGCACGTCTCTGTGTCCCGTCTGGCTGCGGTCCTGTGGTTCCCTCACTTCATCCCTGCCTCTTAGGGGTTGTTAGCAACAATATATCTGCATAGCTCGAGATGCGTGAGGTGTCCCCCTCCCTTATACCCTTTACCCTTTAAAAACTAATCCGTTCAATCTGACATGTTCATTATAGTGAGCAGCATACAACCGGTGGCTTTTCTTCAGAGTATCAGCAGTGGTGTGTTGATTCTCTTCGAATTGCTTCAATTGGAGCGTGCATTGAGATGTTCAGCGGAGTCCGAGTATTTATGTAATGACCAATTGATGTTTAAAATGTCACAAAAATCAGCACTGTCACACACTCTGTTACACCAAGCAATAGGCAAGGCCAACAAAACAGTTTTTCATATAACTACCCTCAGCCACTTATATTCACTGTACCACGAACCGTTAAGGTGCTTTTTTTAGGATTTCACACCATTTTGTTTCGCTTTTCGTTCCCATAAATTAAGAATATGTGCTTCTTTTTTTTTTTTTTTTTTTTTTAATTAACGTCCTTCAACATTGTGTCATATCGGACGAATGAATGAAATGAAATTGGTGAAATGATGCTCAAATGAGCCCGAGGTCCATGGAGCTTTAAGTTACCCGACATTCGTCTTCTCAGGGTAGGAAAAACCTCGGAAAAAACCTTACCCGGATAACTAAGCGAGATCTTGAACGTGAGGCAGACACGCTAACCATCACGCTATAGGTGTTGGTCTCTTGTTTACAGCACGTCCCTTTTATCACAATTAATCCACCGCGAAAATGGTGTGTGTAATATATTACGCGCTGTATCATTTTGCGGATTCATTTCTCCACTAACTTTAACTAAACAAAAGAATAAGGCGTTGCAGCGAAGCCATCTTCAGTCAAATAAATGAACACAATGGGCAACTAGAGTACACAACCATTTTACGCGAACATTGTTTTTTACACTGTTTAGTTCATTACAACTTTTCGGGGACGCCAGAAACGTCACATAGCTTGCGTTTCACAAGAGCAATAAACCGATAGACTAGCCTCTACAAGGGAATGTGGTGTGCTAAATTCCTGTACTGCTGAGAACTGCAACTAACCCTCGAAGAAGGTGTATTTGGCAAGGCATGGAATCCTAGTTCTGTTTCGTTGCCATGGCAACGAAGTATAAACATACAACTATATATCCGGCTGACAGAAATAGTCTTTGTCTCCGTCTTCAAGGCCAAAGTGCCAGACGGAAGGCAGGTAGCTTCCACTCTTCCCTTTACCCTCACAGATAGATTCCCGACTGCTTGATTAGATATTAGATATTATATATCGTACAGCAAAATAACACGTATATCGCATTTAATACAACTAAAAATGGTGAAGTGGAGCTTCACTAGCTTCACCTGAATAGCCACCACTGGTAGACAATACATTTCGACGGATTATTCAAAGTATGGAATCAATTCAAACTAATTCTTTTAAACAGAGTAACCTAAAGTTATTCAGCAAATGCGAGTGTCACCAAGAGTTTAAGCAGACATATACTGATTAACGTTACTTATCTGATGCAGAAAATTGTTTGGTCTCCTTTGTTCCGCTTTTGCTACATGGTGAAGGAGATTACAATACAAAAACTGTGTACTGGCAAAATCCGTGAGTCTTCGACAAAGTAGTAGGCCTAACCACACCAAATTCATGCATGAGACAAGTTTTTTTGGTGATTTCTTCTGGAAGGGAGATAAATTGTAGCGCATTTTACTTACGAGTATATGCGCTTGAAACTACGACATTTTGTTAAGAAATACCCCTGGTTTTACCTCTCTGCTAGTGCCCACAAAGTGCTAATTCATTGATCATAAATTCAGCAATGATATCCATTGGTCAACTGTCTGAGGAGGCACAAGAGGCACGTAACAAGGATATTAAAAGATTCTAATAGAATCATACAAGAAAACGTTTTCGCCATAATACAATGAGTCATCTACTGAACAATTCGCTGGTGTCATCGGATCCTTTAATTTGCAGTTTACGAAAGTCGTATGAAAAACTAAATATTCCCCTTTGTGAAGAAGCACAAAAGTTGCTGTACTTGAGCGAAAGAATTTATTTGAAGGGGAATAAAAAGAGGGAGCAAGCATGGACGATGAGCAGCAGCAGTCGGACACTAATGTAGAGCACGATAGTTCATAAAACGCATCAATTTATTAGAGGTAAGGCCACTAAGTAACAAACTACACTATATTTATGCATGGACATGTGATTCATGGCTGTTAATATTAATTTTACGCATTATTGAGATCACTGGGTCCATAAAAATAATGTTGTGACATTTTCACTGCCAACTGGCCCACTGCGAAAGTTGAATCAACTTATTGAGTGAAAGAGAAACCTTAGTGAGGTAGTTCAGAAAAAACTGGACGAAGTCACAGTACCAATGGGGAAAGGAGACTTTTTCAATTGTTCCGAAATGTTTAATTTTTCGACTGTGGTTGCTTTTGCCAAAGCTCATCAATTATTGCGTTTATGCGGTACACTGAAAACAACTTAACTATTTTCGGTATTCAATAAGAAACGCGTGTAAAACTGGATACCAACTGTAATTCGTTCTGACGGCCTTTCACCACGAGTACCGGCCGAGCCTCATAGGCGTGCTTGTTAAACCGCAGAGGTTGGTCTTTCGTAGAGCAGATGATGGTGAGTTCAAATCCCACCTAAGCCGTGAATGTTTTTGG